>CATIWC010002979.1:0-45000 GCA_948472305.1 Vicia faba | reverse complement strand
GACTTGAGTTTTGATTTGTGACCTTGGCTTCTACTGACATATCTTGATGGATTTTTTATTTGTTTTGACCTTTGGTCATTTACATTGCTATACTTTATTACTCGATGATTCATTTGTTGATAAATGTTCTGTCTATGGTCTTTGTATTTTAATCCAAGAGGCGAGATTGCATTTGTTGGCCATTTTATCATATTTTAGTATTGACTTGTAAGTTTATTATTGTTGTACCCCAATTTTTCCCCATAAGATACTCTATCATCTCATAGCATCACAATGTATCAAGATCACACATTTGGGTTGCCTATCTCTGTTACTCGTTCTCCTATCTTTAAGTTCGCTCTTGAGGGATCCCCAAACACCCTAATTGTGTATCTTATTTATATGTGATTTACATTTTTTTCTAACCTCTAATCAAAATACCCAAAATATTTGCTTTGTTCTTTTTTTGTATGTTTGTGTTTGTAGGTATCGAGCCCAACCAACAAGGTTTTCTAGTATTTTTCTTCTGTGGAAATCGATTACACCATTTTTGGAAATCAATTTCTCTCACTATTTTTACGCCAGGATTTCTTTTTTTCAGTGGAAATCGATTACCCCATATGTGGAAATCGATTTCCTGGGGCGAATTTTGAAGAAAAAAAGGCAATTTTCAAGTTTGTGATTTTGGATCCATTATATTTTTTTAGAGAATATTCTTGATTACCAAAAATAATTCCCCAACTCTATCATAATTAAATTCCATCATTAATTCATATATTAAGAGATATGAATTGGAATCAATTGATGAAAAGTCAACTGTCACACTAAAGTCAAACTTTGACTTTTTGGTTAACTTTGAACTTCAAGGGTCAAGGGTCATCAAAATGTTCAAAATTATTAAACTTGTGCATCAAGAATCAAGAGAATCAAGAAAAGTCAACAAAAATCAAAAGTTGTAGATTTTGAACATTTAGAAATTTTCAAGCGTTGTGTACTCAAAAAGCCCTATCTTTACAAGTAAATGACCATTCTATGCTTTGACTTGAGTTTTGATTTGTGACCTTGGCTTCTACTGACATATCTTGATGCTTTTTTTAATTTGTTTTGACCTTTGGTCATTTACTTTGATATACTTTATTACTTGATGATTCATTTGTTGATAAATGTTATGTCTATGGTCTTTGTGTCTTAATTCAAGAGAAGAGATTGCATTTGTTGGCTATTTATTATGTTTTAGTCTTGACTTATATGTTTGTTGTTCTTGTACCCCAATTTCCCCCCCTAAGATCCTCTATCATCTCATAGCATCACAATGTATCAAGATCACGCATTTGGGTTGCCTATCTTTGTTACTCGTTCTCCTATCTTTAAGTTCGCTCTTGAGGGATCGCCAAGCACCCTAACTGTGTGTCTTATATATATGTGATTTACATTTTTTCTGACCTCTAATTAAAATAGCCAAAATATTTGCTTTGTTCTTTTTTGTATGTTTGTGTTTGTAGGTACTGAGCCAAAGCTCCCAACCAACAGAGTTTTCTAGTATTTTTCTTCTGTGGAAATCGATTACACCATTTGTGGAAATCAATTTCCCTCACTATTTTTATGCCAGGATTTCTGTTTTTTCAATGGAAATCAATTACCCCATATGTGGAAATCGATTTCCCGAGGCGAATTGTGTTTAAAAATGAAATTTTCAAGTTTGTGATTTTTGACTCCATTTTCTTTTTTTAGAGAATATTCTTGATTACCAAAAATAATTCTCCCACGTCATCATAATTAAATTCATCATAATTAAGTTCCTCCAAAAATCAATTACCAAGCCTAATTTTGGTTCCAAACCAAACTCCAAACCACCACTAATTCCAAGTTTAAACTCTATAAATAGAGCCCTCATTTCATTTAATTCTCAAGCTTTTGATAGCCAAAGTCACTTTGCTAAAAACTCTCTCTACTCTCTTTATCTACCAAATTCACTCAAAGCTCCATTTTCATTAAAGTTAGTAAGCTTTTCATTGAAGCTTACTAATCTTTGAGTTAAACCTTCATCCAAACACTTTATCTTCATTATTTCTCTAAATCAAAGATTGAGAGATTGATTCTTGGAGCTGATTTGAAGCTTAATTCAGTTTTGAATAGGTAAATTTTTGGATCCACCATTGTTAAGCTTGATCTTCATCTTTCACAATGTGATCTCTTATTGATCTTGGTGGTTTAATTCTTTGAGCTACTTTTTTTATTCCATTGGTGTTAATTCCGCATGATTTAATAGAATTTTCGTGCTCAATTAAATCCAAGATCATAAGGTGTTTGAATGAAATGTGTGATTAAGAATCTTCTCTTTGAAATTCTATTTTTGCAAATTTCGCAGCAGAAACCGGTTTCTCTGTTTGGAGAAACCAATTTTTCTCATTGCTTTTGCACCAGATTTGGAAATTCCCCGTGCAAAAAACGTGTTTCCCATATTCTAGAAACCGGTTTCCTGACAGCAGAGTGCAGTTTTTTGCCTTGTTTGGGGGCTGTTTTGATTTCTTTTCTTTTTTCTACTCTTTTCTTTTGATTGTTGCTTTGGATTACAATTTCGAATGTTCAATTTCTCTTCAAATTCAATAGACTTAGGATGTAGATGAAGTTGGATAAATATTCATTAATTCAAATCTATCTTAGAGTGAATTATTTAATTCATTCTTTGTGCTTTGAATTAGTGATATGTTTAGTACTTTAATCCATCAATTATGAGTGATTGAACTTAAAGATGAAATAACTTTGAGGATGTAATCCAATGTGATTTTTCTTTCCCTCTCCCTCTTTCCTTTTATTTTTTGTTGATGAAAATCTTTAATATCATTGGAACTTTTGTTAAGTTATTGATGAAGATAAGACCATTCTTTTTTTTTTGTGGCATTGCTTTTGGAGAATGATCTACATATCATTTCTCTAGCATGCATTAACATAAAGATTTCTATTGACCAACCTCAAAATAGGTACGACTTCTACATAATTCCACTTAAGATTTCTTAACATAGCGCTAAATTTGTCTCGATTCCGAAAATGATCATTTGTGGCTCAAACTTTATGTTTGTATGCTCGAGTATGGTTGATTGTTTATTTTGGATCCATACCTATGAATCTTGTTGTTATGAGGTTTTGATTCTATCAATCCTCTAATGAGTTTTCATTATTATTTGGTCCAAGATCATCATTCAGTCATCGTTGATCATATTTGTAACCATTAACTTCTAACTTATAACTTCTAACTTCTAACTTCTAAATCATTAACAATTAACTTTACTTTATGCCTTTTTTATGCCTTTACTTTATGAATTTATTTTATGTCTTTACTTTATGTCATTTACCTTTATCATTTATATTTCATGCTATTTGCCTTTTGCTCACTTTAGCATTTATCTTTATGTCATTTTATTTTTGCTCACTTGAGCATTTATTTTTATGTCATTTTGTCTTTTCTCACTTGAGCTTACTTTTTCTTCTTAAGACACTTAATAACCAACTTGAACATTAAAAGACTTAAGGCTCTTTATGGATTATTGGTTACCATCCTTAGCATATTGGAGTTGTGGATCTCTGAGACTTAGGATTAGAAGCCTTTCCCCGATACTTTGGAGACCTTGTTGCCCTACTGTTATGATGTTTTAAGTCCTTGGGGTTTACTCCAAGGCATTGGGTTGATTTTCTTTGTGTGCATATTATTCTCATGTTTTATCCATGATTGGGAATTCTTATGTATACGAGTGTTACTCTGTCCAATTTCTTTGAAGACTTTATTTGATTATTATTTCATCTGACGCGCAAGTTTATCTGAGGCTTTCTTCATCTGAAGCTTGGTTTTATCTTGGTATTGTACTTGCTTGGTTTTTTAATCTAAAAGATGAGAATTCTACATTGACTTCTTTACGTCAAGTGTTGGCTTCTTATTGGTTAGACTTTTCCTTACCTTAGCTTTTACTTTGTGTACATAGGATAGTCCCTCCATCTCCTCATATCTTCTTTAATTTCAAAATCTTCTCTCTCCTTTTCAAAACCCTTCTCGTTTTTCAAACTTGAATCGCTTTCATAATAAACCTTGACCTTGTCAAGCACATTTTCAAAATTTCTTTTCTTAATAAATGCTAAACCACATAAGCATATTCTAACACTTCCAAAAAGACTAAAAAACATTTAACCTCATTTAAATCTTTTTGTGCCCTCGTGCATCTTTTTCCTTTAAATTATTTTTCAAGATAAGACATGATTTATTTATAGCCGAGATGTCATCTCATTATCCCCATTGCTGTAAAGATGTCAACTTCTCCACTTGAGTACTAGAGGCGTTCTCAAACCCTCCCTCATGTTGGTGTGTTGTCCTCTTTCTCATACTTCGTAGGTAATTAGGCGAGTCTTCTCCTTAAAAATGATGACTTATCTCTTAATTTAAAACAACCAACACATCAACTTTAAAAAAATTTGAGGTGAATTACAAGTACCCTGATCCTCTATTGCACGACGGGGGTACGTAGGTACAAAAGGTTCGCAACTGCGGCGGGTGCAAAAATTATAAAAACAACTTCTTTTCTCATCTCTGCAGTTATTTTGAAAATAAACATTTTAGCCTATAAGTAGACTTTCAAAGAGATTCCTACGGAATACCTTAGATGTTTAGGGTGTTAATATCTTCCCTTTGCATAACTAACTCTCGTACCTTGATCTCTATTTCATTTTGAGTTTTGTTCGTTCTTTTCCTATTTCCCGTTGGAAACAAATAAAGTGTGGTGAAGACTTCATTGATATGAGTTAAGTCAATTAATGGCTTAGTCTCAATATTTCTACCGCTACAGTTATTTCCTTTTCCCATCTTTGTTTTATACTTAGTTCTCATCTTCTCAATCTTTTTGCAAACAAACCAATTTTAGTCAAATACACAGATATTCAAGAGGTTCTTATAGAGTGCTATATAGATGCATTGGATGCTAACATTTTCCATTTGTATAACCAACCCTTGTACCTTATCTCTCTTTATCATATTGTTCCTGCTTTACTTTTTTATTTTTCTTCTTGCTTTGCATGTTTATAATGAGTTTTATTCGCTTTATTCTAATTTCCTTGAAAATAATAAAGCGCGGTGACGACTTTCATTGTATGAGTTTGTTGGGCTTGGGCTCCCTTCCTATGTGAATAAATACCCAAATATGAATAGCTCATTTGTCTCACTTATATAAGTGGGGAATGTTAATTTAAGGTTAAGAGATATGGAGAAAAAATAGGGATTCAAAAGAGAGAAAAGAGGAGAGAAACTCATTCCCGTTTTTTTTTGCAGCAGTATCATTAAAATGACGATCCCCGATTCTTTCACTGTTGGATTGAACAGAAATTTGATGGGCTTGTTCGTAACACATATACCTAACTTTCTACTGTTGGGATCTTCAAAACAAAGTCTTAGTTGATAGATATCGGCTTCGCACTCAAGCTGCATATTTGGGAAATTTTTCATTTTTTTAATTCTTATTTGTAAGTTAGTTTGCTTTGTGATTTGTGGTTGTTATCACTATTTTGTGAATCACTTTAAGACTATCTTGTATTCTTAATTGATTATAGTGGAACTATTTTTTTTGGTCTGGACGACTCGTGGTTTTTACGCTCATATTGAGGGTTTTCCACATTAAAAATACACTACAAAAAATGCGCCCAAATAGAGGGGTTTTTTTTACCAAATTATGGGGGGGTTTGACCTCAACAAAATGTTTTGCGGGAGTTTTAAAGAATGTTGCTTATACAATTCCCACAATTTATCTGCGGGGATTATGAGCAACCACAAGTATCTAGGTGGATAAACCTGGGAGGTTACTTTCTGGAGGTTCTAAACTCCCGCAAAATGTTTAAGATATTAAAAAAATCATAACAATAAAACTTTTATTTTATGAATATATAAACATTTCTCATATGATCAGTCTACCAAGCCACCTAAATTCAAATGTATCCAACTTAAAGAAAAAGATCAATTTATATCAAATATGAAAATACAAATTAATTGGGTTACATATTTGTCAACATAACTTCGTTGTGTTAGTTCGTGAGGCACTTTTAGTGAGGAGAGAAAGAGAGAATAATAAAGGAAATAAAGATTTGTATTATTGAATTGTACAAATAATGATACACACTATGACTATTTATATACAACCTTAATTGGGTTTGGGCTAACACAACTTGGATTATATTTAAATATTAATCTAATTAAATCTAATATAATTTAATATTTCAACATACCCCCATAATCCAAGTTGTCGAACATCCTCAAAAATAGTCAATCTAAACTATTCCTAATTTCTTTCTCAAATTCAGGAATCCTGCGATCTTCAATCCTTTGGTGAAATTGTCAGCCAACTGTGTTTCACTTGAGAAATGCCTACCTTCAAGTTCACCTTGATTTACTTTTTCCCTCAAGAAGTGAAACCTTGCTTCAATATGTTTAATTCTTCCATGCATAACTGGATTCTTCGCCAGATTTATGACTGACTTGTTATCGATTTGCAATACAAGAGGTTTCTTCAGTTCGACACTCATTTCTTCAAGTACATATCTGATCCAAATTGCTTGACATGCAGCATAGGATCCTGCTATATATCCAACTTCACACGATGACAATGCCACCACAGGTTGCTTCTTCGAACACCATGAGATTGGGGCACCAAATACTTGAAAGAAATATCCAGTTGTACTTCTTCGATCTTCCTTATCTCCACACCAATAAGCATCTGAAAAAAATTAACTATTGCTTCTTTGCCTTCAAAATCTCGTCAAAATAGTATTCCACAATTTATTGAACCCTTCAAATATCTCAGGATTCTTCTTGCAGCCTTCATATGTGACACTCTTGGTTCACCCATATATTTGCTTACTAATCTGACTGTGAAACCTATATCAGGTCGACTTTGCACACATACCTCAGAGATCCCACAATTTGCTTGAACAAAGTTGCATCGACTTTGTCTTTCCCTCCATTCTTCTCTAACTTCACATTTGGTTTGACAGGTGAGGATGCAGGATTCAAATCATCCATTCTGAATATCTTGAGTATCTATTTGACATGCTTTCTTTAATGTAGCACCATACCTTTCTTCAACATTTGAAATTACATGCCTAAAAAATAAGACAACTTTCCTAGATCCGACATTTCAAATTCCTTCGTCATCAGCTCTTTGAACTTCGACAAGTTCTCCAAACTATTTCCAGTTACTAGTAAGTCATCAACATACAAGCAGATGGTTGTTATATCTTGTGCTACAACCTGAACATAGACACCATACTCTGATTTATATTTGACAAATCCCAATTCGACTAAGTATGAGTCGGTCTTTTTGTTCCATGCCCTAGGTGGCTGCTTGAGGCCATAGAGCACTTTGTGCAATCTATATGCTTTACTCGCTTCCTTATGAATCACAAACCCATGAGGTTGTGTGACATAAACTTCTTCGTCTAAAGGACCATTCAGAAATGCTAATTTCACATCTAGATGGAATGTCGACCAGCCCTAGTTGCATGCCAATGCTACCACTAGTCGAACAGTCTCTAATCTTTCTACTGGAGAAAATACTTCAGAGTAGTCGAGTCCTGCTCTTTGAAGAAAAACTCGAGCCACTAATATTGATTTATGTCTTGCTATTGACCCATCTGCATTATGCTTCAACTTGAACACCCACTTTAATTTGATACCTTTTATATGTGTTGGCAATTTGACTAACTCCCATGTGTTGTTTCTTTAGATTGCCTGTAACTCTTCGACCATAGCTAACTTTCACTTGTTAATCTTCAAAGATTCGCTATAGTTGATTGGTTTAGCACCTGCAAGTAAAGCAAAATGAGCTAATTCTCCATCTGGTGTGATTTCATCATCACCCACCACTTCATAATCATGAAGTCTTGTTGGAAGAACTCTATTTCTTTGAGGTCTTTGGCTTGTTTCAGCCACAGCCTCTTTGACTTCGACTGTGTCGTGGGTGTCAACAACTGCTTCTTCTTCGACTTAGACTGGATTCTCAACAATTCTTTCGACCTCTACTTCATCAGTTTCTTCATCGAAATCAAACTTCATTAATGGCTTGTTAATTGAATTGCTAGAATTCCAATCCTAGGTAGAATTGCCAAAAATCACAATATCTCGACTCAACACAATCTTCTCATTAACTGGATTGAATAGTATGTATACACCCGTTTTATGATATCCTACCAGAATCATAGGTCCACTCTTGTCATCAAGCTTCCTTATTCTTGCATCAGGAACATGCTTATAACACATAGAGCCAAACACCTTCAAATGAATTACTGATGGTCGTTTGCCACTTCACACTTCTTCGGGAACCTTGTTCTTCAATATCTTAGTAGGACACTTTTTTATCCCAAAATTTTCCCTCCCATATTTCTCAACAAATGTCATGTGAAGTCCCCAAACTGCTCAAGGAAGTTCAAGAGTTGACCATACAAACTCTCTCCTAAGGCAGTCTACCTCAAATTAGGGTTTCATTTTTCATCAAGATGCTTGAGTCCAAAGGATCCCAAATTCCTTCCATTGTCCTAATATGTCCCCAAGATCATCCATGTCAAGTTTCAAGCCTTGCAGAGGAAGTTTGCTCAGTTAATTGCTCAAAGGCCTGAAAATCGACTGTGCTAGGTCAAAAGTCAACTATGGCCCACATGCAGTCAAACTTCAAGATTTTTGGTCAACATCCTCATTTTTAAGTATTATTCATCGTTTTATCAAGGTTTGATCATGATTCCTCAAGGATTGCTCACAATTCACCAAAACCCAAAAGTTGCTAAATTAGGGTTTTACAGGAAAAGTCAACTCAACTTTGACCAAGCATAACTTTCTCATACTTTATCATAAATGACCCATCCAAAGCTCATTTTGAAGGGGATGCAGTTATATACAATTCATCTTCATCCCCCAAGTTCAAAATATGCACTCACAAGAAGATATGAATTTTGACATTATAGGTCATTTTGGAAAGTCAACAAAAACACCTTTTGGGTCAAAGCTTCATACATGAACATGGAAGACTGAATTGAGATGATACAAAAAGGGTTGCTTAGAGGAAATCCTAAGCTTTCTAAAAGGTCCAAGAACACCTCTCTAGGATCAAAATTGAGAGAGTTATGCATTGGCCAAGTTGACCTTTATTTCAAAATAGCCAAAAGTCAAATGTGCTCAAATTTGCATTTTTTGCTAAATGACCCAACTTTTTATGCTTGCACTTCAATGATGACATAGTCCAAGACCTATGGGACCCTCCATGCTTTATTTATTTATTTATTTAATTTATTTTGATTTTTATTCACTTAAAATTCAAATAAAATCAAATAAATCATATAATGTGTTTTAGGGATGATTTTTGCATTGAAGGAAGATCTTATGTGCTGTCAAATGAGAAGCAAATCGTGCAAGCCAAGAATAGACACAAAATATTCATATTTGGGCAATTATTCAAGATTTTATTTTCTCTTAAAGTTATACCATTATTCTTTAGATTCTTTCCAGTTTTATTACCCTAGATTGATTCACTACTTATGCCAGGATCCTAAAGACCTAGAACAGAGGTTGGGAGACGCGCAGCTTGCCTGAAAGTGTCAAACAAAGTTCCAAATTTTCAAAGAAAAGTGCAGATTGGATCTTGCTCTAGAGGCCATTTCAAACTTTTCCAAGGATCAATTCACATTCCCAGGCACGCACTGAACCTGTATCAAGCATTCACACGACCTGAAACCTCAAGAATCGTGTTCTACGTCTCCCACGATTTGTCCAAAAATTTGATTTTGATTTCACTAATCTACGCATCTTTAGTGCTTTTGATTGCCATACTCATGTTTATCATTGTGTTTGCAAGCTAATCATTCTATTCAATTGCATTTTTGATGAATGTATGTGAATCTTCCATGGTTAGGGTTTTGTATTCTTGTTTAGGGCTTTTTTATGCAGGCAAAATTGGGCGTTAACTCTGGCACCATGATACTCGTGAGGATGATACGAGTTGTTGGTACTAGCCATGGTCATTTATCTTGAGCCTGCGCAATTTTGGAGATGGACAAGGCTATACCTACAACAAGCGTCTGTAGGTAAAAGCTTGATATGCTAAAACGACGGTTGGGAGGAAGAAGACAATGTGTGGCATTCACTGATTGGGTTATTTGAATTTTAGCGCGTTTTGAATATATTATTGGTTTTTTAGATTATATTGTCTTACTTCCATTATGTATACAACAAAAACGCGTGGCTCAGTTGGCAAGCGTGTATTGGAGAAATGCATAAGGGCTTGGGTTCGATCCCCAGGTCCCATATTTCGTTTCATGTTATTTTTCAATAGGTGATCAAGTATACCACACGTCTAAGCATCCACCATGCAACTCAAGATCTGGCCATCCAATTCATCAGTGCTCCAGATTCAATGCCTTTCCCTTGAAGGTCCATCATGCACCTCAAGTCAACATGTACATCAGATCCAGTGAAGTCAAACGGGCTTGGACCATTTGGGCTCAGAATTTCAGACATATACCCCCTTTTCCAGCATAGCAACCAGGCCCATTTACTATTCTTTTTTTTTATTTTCTTTAATTCTTTTAATTTTTCTTTCAATGATATTTATTAACAAATTAATATTTTTTCATAAAAATCATAAAATCAAGACTTCATAAAAAAATTAGGATTAGTTTTATTTATTTATTATTATTGTCAAAAATTTAATTTAGTTTAATTTAGGAAAGTTGTAATTTATTTTCATAAATAAAATCAAAATAGAAATTAGGTTAAAACGTTTGATTTAATTTTATTTTGCTCTTTTTTCTCAAATAAATAAAAATACAAAAATAGGTTTTAGAATAAATTAATTTATTTTTCTTAATTTAAAACCAATTAGAATTGGGATTTTCTTTTTAATTTAATAATTTCTTTTTCTTAAATAACAAAACATGACAAAAACATTTTTAATCAATCGCAATTAGGTTTAGGCAAGGGTCAAAACCCTAGTTGTCTCGTATTCGATTCATCATGCGCGTGTTATTTATTTTTGTCAATATTGTTGTAAATGTTCATGGTTTGTAATAATTTAATCTAGGATTTTTTACTTATCGCTTTTCCCCGGGTTTTTTTGGCTATGTAATTAATCTCCCTCCCTGAAGCCTTGTAATAACGTAGATTTACTTTCTCCATTTTAATTCCCGCAAATATTTGACTGTTTAGATGTATGCTATTAGGATTGTATGACAAGGATGCATGACAAATTAATACAGTTAGAAAACCCTAATGTGCAAAGATAAAATAACTGAAAACAAATCACTCGCACATATCACTCTTAGGGTATACTATCACTTCGGTTGCCTTCGGTAAACGATCATTAAGTATAGGGTATCTTAGTGGTTGTCCTCCTGTCTAAAAAGATCAAATGTCTCGTTCGAATGTTGCCTCAGAAATGTTTCCTCGGAAATGTTGCCTCTGAAATGTTGCCTCGAATATGATCTTAAGACTCTAGGGTTATTACTAAGACGTCCTAACATTGCTTTAGTGATTGTACGTCCCTTTCGAATTGACCCTTACAAACTCCAACGACGGTGCTACCTATTTCTCAATAGTGGGATAGCGTTGTCTAAAGGAAACAAGAATAGAAACGATCTTTTTTCGAGTAGGTAGATGCTAGTAGGTACTTGCTCAAGTCAAAACTTTTCACACTTTCACCTTTCAAAACAATTTTCAAAACAACTTCGTCACACTCTTGAGGACTGATACAAGGGTTATCACGAAGTAAAACTTTTCAAAAACAAAGCACACAAACACAAGCAATTTAAAAATGAGCAAGTACCTAAGAGCCCATGGAAAACCATGGATAGAAAGGGTGCTAACACCTTCCCTTTCTATAATCTACCCCCGTACTCAGAATATCTCGAAAAAGGATTTTTTCTGTACTTTTTTCCTTTTCGGTTGGATGAAATAAAAGTCAGTGGTGACTCTTACTTACCACGATATTTTGCTAAAAAAAACTCAAAATGCAAACCAGCGTCAAACAGTCGGTTCTGCCACCGTATCACAGAACTGGCGACTCTGCTGGGGAATCTTATGAGTGGGGTGTACCTTAGCATCTAGTTTATCATATATGCTTCTCTTGATTGCTTTGCTTTATTTTTGAGGGTTCTGTTTGGGGTTACTATAGATCCTCACCCGGATCTGGGGATACCTTTTAGGTAAGTAGCAATAGACTGTGAGGGAACTGTACAGCATAGACCAACACGGTTGAAGCAGTAGCTACGTTGATATGGCACATTGGTTAGTACCGGTATCCTTTATAGAGAAACGAGGAGAATACGGGGCCGCTGCATGGTGTCGTTAAGCATCAACTGACCTTAGAACCTTTAATCGCCCAACTTGGCCATTAGAAAGTAGTGAGATAGTCGGCCTCGGTGTAAAGCTGAGAACAGGTTGATACTCGATGCTACACTCATTGAGACCATACTCTCGAGATAGTTTTGGCCGCAAGAAAAGATTGCGTGAGCTGAAACCATGACCGATGAAGGATGGTCAGTGATATTGAGATCATCTAGAACCCGGTTACTTTTTCTAGGACAGGTTTGAACCAACTTAACTTCAAGAGGGTATTACCTTTGACCTCATGCAAGCCTTAAACTTAAGGGTTTTGTGTGATTTGACTGTGTTTGCAATACCTGTGGTTTATCATGACATCATGCATCATAACATGGCATTCATACTTCATTACACTAACCATTTCAAAGACCAAGGGAATTTATCTTTGTTCTGTTTTGTAGATCATGTCTTCCGCGCGTAGAAATAGCATCCGAGTCAACTTTGTGTAGATATCTGCCAAACTTAAAGAACTAGCCTCAAGAGTTTCTGAGACTTCTATGTTCATTAAGAGACACGGTCAACTTCTCAGCCTAGTTACTTCAAACCTTGATAAACAGATGATGAGCGTACTATTTCAGTTCTTCGATCACGTGCATCATTGCTTCACCTTTCCAGATTACCAGCTGGTACCCACCTTGGAAGAATTCTCTCATTTATTGAGCATATCCATTCTTGAACAGGTACCCTTCACAGGTATAGAAGAGGTTCCTAGACCAGAAGACATTGCCTCAGCTCTGCATTTGAAATGGGCTGATGTGGTATCCAATTAGGAAACTCGAAGCGGGGTCTAAGGTTTTCTAGCCAAATTTATGATAGACCAGGCTCAATTATTTTGGGATAATTTGGATTTCCGGGATTTTGAAGATGTATTGGCTCTTCTTATCTATGGTTTGGTTCTCTTTCCTAATCCAGACTCCTTTGTAGATGTGAATGTTGTCAAGATTTTCCTTTCTTGCAACCCTGTGCCTACCTTGATAGGAGATATCTTACACGCTCTTTATGCTCGTACTATGAGAAGAAGAGGGACTCTTATGTGTTGCATGTCGTTACTGTCAAGGTGGTTTATTTCTTACCTCCCTAAGTATGTGCTGAAGAAAGAAGAAGGTTTGGGTTGGTCGTACAGAATAATGTCACTTGCTCATACAGATATTCTTTGGTGTTCTAGGGCTATGGAAGTCACTGCTGTTATTGACTGTTGTGGGGGATACCCTAATGTCCCATTGCTTGGAATCAGAAGGGGTATAACTTACGATCCTTGTCTAGCTTTGCGAAAATTTGGTCGTGCTCAGAGAGATGGTCCCAATAAGTTACTTCTCGAGGACATTGTATTCGACTATAAGGAGGAGGACATTAAGGAGCATCGCCGAAGGTTTATACGAGCTTGGGGCATGGTGAACAGATCTGACCCCAAGAGTTGGGACCGAAGACTTCCCTTCCTATGCAGCCTTACCTCTAGTGGGTCCGAGCTCATGCCCAGAAGCTTGGGATTCCCTATGAGGTCGTATTACCAGTGATTGTGGAGCCCACTAACGAAGAAGGCATCCCTTACATGGTTCTCTATCCTTACATGCCCACTGATCCTGGGGAGTTACAGAGGTCTTGGATTCAGTTGAAGAATGAGCGGGATACTTATCGGGAGCAGTTCCATGAGCAAGAAAGGAAGGTTTTGAAGCTCACCAGGCAGCTCGAAGAAGAAAGAGTGATCAATGACTATATCAGCACAAAGAGGAAGAGACCATGAGACTTTTGATTTTGCTTTTTCTAGTTTTAGTTTTTGTTTCATTTACTTCTTTGTAAACGCCTTAAAGGCATTGTTGAACCTTTCAAAGTTAAGCTAATAAAGTTTTGTTTATTTTTTTGTTTACAAATTTAAATCTCCCAGAGTCTTTGAAATCATTACATGCGCATCCCATTATCATGCACATAATCACAGGTACCACTATAGGTTTCTTATCTTCTTCGCTGTTTATTTCAGCAAAAATGTCTTCCGGTCAAGCCATCAAAGATCTTCAGGCACATAACGCCCAATTCCAACAGATGTTCATAAGTCCAGCTAAAGGGCAAGAGGATCTGAAGACCCTTATTCTGAAAGAGAAGAAGAAGAAGAAGAAGAATAAGGTCGGAATTCTGAATATGGGTAGAAGATTCGGAGAAAGGTTGAGACAACCAGCGGATCTAACCTCCTCCTCCAAGGACGGGGAGAACCAAGAAAGGGCAAAGGACCCTAGTCCTACAATTTCTGACAATGATACTGATTAAGATGATGAGCAATATCCTCCTGCTGAGGATAGGTACAAGTAGTTAGAAGAACGTCTAAGTGCTATGGAGATTCAGAAAATACCTGGTTTAGATTTCGGAGAATTCGGACTGGTATCGGGAGTGGTCATCCCTCATAAGTTCAAAGCTCCGGTTTTCGCCAAGTATGTCAGGAAAATCCAACCACACACTGCTGATAGAAATTTGTGGGTGCATTTCTTTCAAGATAGTCTGTCAGGGACTCAACTGGAATGGTTCTATCAGTTGGAGGGGGGCAGTGTCCGAAACTGGGAAGATCTTGCTGCTGCTTTTTACAAGCAGTATCAGTATAACACCGACCTTGCTCCCACTCGTACTCAGCTCCAGGGTATGACCATGGGAGCAGACGAAGGTTTTAAGGATTATGCTCAAAAGTGGAGAGACTTGGCTGGAAGAGTCCAACCCCCTTTGTCTGATAGGGAGTTGGTTGACATGTTTCTAGGGACGCTATCTAGTCCGTTTCAACCACTTGATCAGGAGCTCGTCATCTGATTTCACTGAGTTGATTTTGACTAGAGAAAGAGTGGAGGCTGGCATTCGAAGTGGTAAAATTCAGAAGGATGCTTAGTCAAGTTCAGCAAAGAAGCCTTTCACCAGTAAGAAGAAAGATAGTGCAGTCTATAGCCCGAGGGGCCAAAACAGATCTGAACACTGTCAAACGGTAAATGCTGTAGTGATACCAAGACCCACAGTTGCTCCACAATGCAACAATCAACAAAGGGTGGAAAGACCGCAACGGCAGTTTACCCGCATCAATATGACTTTGGCTTAAGTTCTACCTCATCTGCTGAAATCCAACTTGGCAACCTTGAGAGAGGCTCCCAAGAATCCAAACACTACTTCTCCCAGATACAATCCCAATGCGCGGTGCGCCTACCATTCTGACAGTCTAGGCCATGATACAAACGATTGTTGGGCTCTGAGAAACAAAGTGCAAGACTTGCTCGAAGCCAAAGAGATAGAGTTTGACGCTCCAAAAAAGCCGAATGTTATAACTGCTCCTATGCCCAAACATGGTCGTGGAGTTAATGTTGTTGACACCGATTTGTTTGTGACCTCTGTTGAAGAAATTTCTACTCCCCTGATGACGGTTAAGAAGAATTTTCTGTTGGCCGGTTTATTTCCGGGTTGTGGTGAAGGTTGCCACATGTGTTCGATTATACATACTGGTTGCTGTTTGTTGAAGTCAGGTGTTCAGCGCCTGATGGATAATAAAGAAATTTTGTTTGAGAAGACTATGATTCTGTTTGTTCCAAATGAAGACGTTGCCATTATAACCATTTCCGCCAATCCTTCCAAGATTTCCTCGAGAAAACCTGTTAGGGTTACACCTGTTCCAATAATTGCTTTGCTAATAATCATTGTTCCTGGTCCCATTCTGTACACCTCAGACAAGGTTGTCCCATGGCATTATGGTGCTGATGTGTACTATCATGGTGTTAAACAAGACCTAAAGAATGAAGAAGCTGATACTGATGCCAGTAATATTATCGGGACTAGTAAAGTTACTCGAAGTGGAAGGGCCTTCTCTCTCGAGATTTCCTTGAAGACTCATCAAGCCTATTGTTATTCCAGCTGCTGCTCCAACCAGCACTCCTGACATTTCTCCTGTTCCTACTCCAGTTAGTACACCTGCGACTATTCTTGTTCTTACTCCAGTTATCACCCCTGCTGCTGAGCCATCTGGGACTCGGGGAAAAGAAATTGTAGGTGAGCCTACCCGGATGGAGGTACCTAAGAAAATCGTTGTGGAAGCCTCTAAACAAGAAATAGAGGAAATACTGAAGATTATCAAGAAGAGCGACTATAATGTGGTCGAGCAACTAGGGCAGACCCCATCAAAGATCTCCAAGTTGTCCCTGTTGTTGTGTTCTGAAGCCCATGCGAAGGCTTTGATTTCATTTCTCAAGACTGCGCATGTGCCGCAGGAAACTTTAGTAGATCAGTTCAAAGATTGTGTGGCCAGCCTGACTGCTGACAATGGGTTGGGTTTCTCAGATGCGGATCTAACACCTAAAGGAAGGAATCATAATGATGCTCTGCACGTCTCGATCGAGTGCAAGGGCACCACTATGGCCCATGTGCTGGTAGATACCGGGTCCTCACTGAATGTTCTACCAAAGAAAGCGTTAGACCATCTGGATTGTGAAGGTTTGATTCTAAAGCCTAGTAACATTGTGGTAAGGGATTTTGACGGATCAAAGAGAATAGTGCACGGGGAGGTGGACATCCCTGTCAAAGTGGGTTCTCAGACTTTTGGGTCCACCTTCTACGTAATGGATATCAAGCCATCGTATTCTTTCTTGCTGGGTCGTCCTTGGATCCATAGGGTTGGGGCAGTTACTTCCACGCTCCATCAAATGCTGAAGTATCCGGTGAAGGGAAAGATTGTCATGGTGCAAGGTGAAGAAGAGTACATGGTGAGTCATATCAATTCCTTCCGCTATATAGAGATGGACGGGGAATTCATAGAAACTCCTTGTCAGAACTTCAAAGAGGTCCCTCGGTTCTTGGCATCAACTGAAGTTACTACCGGCAAACCTCCACTGAAGATGACCTCTCTCAAGTACGCCAGGGCTGTAGTTGAAGAAGGGGCTCAAAGGGATGTTAGGCGCGCACGGATTGGAAGACCTCCTCTATACATCAGTAATCGGGGAGTTAACGCAATTGAGGACAGTAAAGATGATTCAGACATCGAAAGCTGGATCTACCCAACAACCAACGGAGGACTGAATAACTGGACAGCGAAGGACTTCATACCTATTTCTTTTATTCCGCAGTAATTGACTTTTGATTTAAGATTTGTAATAAACAGTTTGAAAAATTTATGGCCCGGTGCCTTACCCGAGGCACCTCGGTTTCGCTTGTGAGGGCTTATTATTTGGCATTACATATATCATTAATAAAGCATTGGACGTTTCTTGCATTACAAATTTTGTGCTCCTTGTATTTTCTTTTATGTTTCCCACTTTATCAAAATAACTATTTTCTTACACACACTCATGTATCATACTGCAGATCCATATCCACTCTGGATCCCATTGATAACGACTCTTCTACATCCAATTATGACTTCAAAAATCTAATCAACCAAGCCGAGGACGAAGGTAAGGATGATTGTGAAGTGCCTGGAGAACTTGCTAGATTGTTACTGCAGGAAGAAAGGGCCATACAGCCTCATGAAGAGCCAATTGAGTCAGTAAATTTGGGTACAGAGGAAGACAGGAAAGAGGTTAAAATAGGTGTGAATCTGGAGCCTAGTGTCAAACAACAGTTAATACATATGCTACACGACTATGTTGAGATCTTCGCCTGGTCCTATGAAGACATGCCTGGCTTAGACACTGATATTGTGGTACATCGCCTGCCGACTAAAGAAGATTGTCCTTCTATAAAGAAGAAGGTCCGCCGTATGCGCCCCGAAATGTCAGAGAAAATCAAATCAGAGGTCATGAAACAGTTTGATGCAAGATTCTTAGCTGTCACTTCTTATCCACAGTGGGTTGCCAACTTTGTTCCGATACCTAAAAAGGACGATAAGGTACAGATGTGTGTGGACTATAGAGATCTAAACAGGGCAAGCCCCAAGGATGACTTCTCGCTTCCTCACATTGATGTTCTAGTCGATAACACCGCGCAACATAAGATCTTCTCCTTCATGGATGGTTTTTCTGGCTACAACCAGATCAAGATGGCTCCTGAAGACATGGAGAAGACAACCTTCGTTACACAGTGTGGCACCTTTTGTTACAAGGTAATGCCTTTTGGGTTGAAGAATGCTGGGGCAACTTATCAGCGCGCCATGGTCGCTTTGTTCCACGATATGATTCACCATGAGATCGAGGTGTATGTTGATGACATGATAGCCAGATCCTAGACTGAGGAAGGGCACCTTGACCATCTCCAGAAACTGTTTGACAGGTTGAAGACGTACAAACTGAGGTTGAATCCGAACAAGTGTACCTTTGGGGTAAGGTCTGGTAAGCTTCTGGTTTTCGTCGTCAGTGATAAGTGTATTCAGGTGGACCCTGCAAAGGTAAAGGCCATACAAGAGATGCCGGTACCCCGCACAGAGAAGGAAGTTAGAGGTTTCTTGGGACATCTGAATTATATCGCCAGGTTCATTTCACATCTGACTGCTACTTGTGAGCCAATCTTCAAGCTGCTGAAGAAAGATCAAGTGGTAAAGTGGAATGGTGAATTTCAGATTGCTTTCAAAAGAATCAAAGAATACCTTCAAGAACCACCAATTTTGATGCCTCCAGTTGAAGGAAGACCTTTGATATTATACTTGACAGTGCTGGACAATTCAATGGGGTGTGTGTTGGGGAAGCATGACGAGTCTGGCCGAAAAGAGCACGCCATTTACTACCTTAGTAAAAAGTTTACCGAGTGTGAGACCCGATACTCATTGATCGAGAAAACTTGATGCGCTTTGGCATAGGCTGCTCGCCGATTGAGACAATATATGCTGACTCACACTACCTTATTGATATCAAAGATGGATCCGATCAAGTATATTTTCGAGAAGCCCGCTCTCTCCGGAAGAATAGCAAGATGGCAGATGATCTTGACCGAGTACGACATCCAATACACAACCCAAAAAGAAATCAAGGGGAGTGTATTGGCGGATCATTTAGCGCATCGGGCCGTGGATGACTACAAGTCCATGAATTTCGAGTTCCCGGATGAGAACATCATGTTGGTAACCGACTGCGAAGAACTTGGACCGGATGAATGACCTGAAGAGGGATCCCGATGGTCTATGTATTTTGATGGAGCCTCAAACGCATTGGGTAATGGCATTGGCGCTGTAATTATATCTCCTGAAGGTTGTCATACTCCGTTCACTGCCTGATTATGTTTTAACTGCACCAACAATATGGCGGAGTATGAAGCGTGTATCATGGGTCTTCGAGCTGCTATCGACCTAAGGATTAAGTTCTTGAGTGTATTCGGAGATTCCGCTCTGGTGATAAGTCAGATCAAAGGCGAGTGGGATACAAAGCATCCAAATCTTATTCCTTACAAAGAGCATGTACTGACATTGCTCCCACACTTTGAGGAAATAACCTTTTAACATTTCCTAAGAGAGGAGAACCAGTTGGCGGACGCGCTAGCTACCATGTCTTCTATGTTCAAAGTCAGGTGGGACAATGTAGCTCTCCAGATTACCATTGAGAGGTTGGACGAACCTGCACACTGTTGTGACATTGGGACTGAAGAGGTAGCGGATAAACCCTGGTTTCACGAGGTAAAGAGGTATCTTGAGGCTCAAGAATACCCCGAGGGGGCATATGTTAATGATAAGAAGTTTCTGAGAAGGTTCGCTGCAAAGTTTTTCATTAGTAACAGAATCCTCTATAAGCATAACTATGATTCAACCTTACTACGATGTGTAGACAAGAGCGAGGCAGAAAGGATCATGACAGACTTACATGAAGGTGCCTTCGAAACTCATCCCAGTGGACATACCATGGCGAAGAAAATCCTACGGGCAGGGTACTACTGGTCCACTATGGAAGCCGATTGTTATCAGCACTCTTGAACCTGTCATAAGTGCCAAGTCTATGCTGATAAGGTGCATGTACCTCTGGTTCCCCTGAATGTTTTGACAGTTCCTTGGCCCTTTGCAATGTGGGGCATCGGCGTGATCGATGATATCAGACCTAATACGTCTAACGGGCATCGCTTCATTCTGTTAGCCATTTGATTACTTCACGAAGTGGGTTGAGGCAGCTTCCTTTGCCACAGTAACCAAGAACGCCGTAGCGCGGTTCATCCGACACAATTTGATCTGTCGATATGGTGTACCAGAGAGAGTTATTACTGACAATGGTACAAATCTCAATAACACGATGATCACCGAACTCTGCAAACAGTTCAAGATACAACATCATAACTCTTCTCCCTACCGGCCGAAGATGAATGGGGCTGTTGAAGCAGCGAATAAGAACATCAAGAGGATTATGCAGAAGATGAAGGTGACATACAAAGACTGGCACGAGATGTTACCATTCGCTCTTCATGGGTACCGTACCTCAGCACAGACATCGACACGGGCAACACCCTACTCTTTGGTGTATGGCATGGAGGTAGTCCTACCCATCAAGGTCTGGATACCCTCTCTCAAAATTATGAAGGATGCAGATTTGAACGAAGATGACTGGATCCAAACCCGACTTGATCAGTTGAATCTAATCAATGAAAAGAGACTTACTGCTATATGTCATGGTCAGACGTATCAAAAGCGAATGATCAGGGCTTTTAACAAGAAAGTCATACGTCAAGAATATCAAGTTGGGGATCTAGTAATCAAACGCATCATACTACCGCAAGGTGATCCCAGGGGCAAATGGACCCCCACATACGAAGGGCCATTTGTGGTTAAGAACATTTTCTCGGGAGGAGCTATGATTCTAACCACCATGGATGGTGACGACCATCCTCACCCCGTCAGTGCAGACATAGTGAAAAGATACTACGCATAATCAAAGACCCGCTAGGTTGACTGGCCTAGGCAAAAATAAGGGCTTCCCAGCGAACCAAAAGGGTTCGGGCAAAAGTAAGGGATGAAAATGGAAAAATCTGTACACCCGGCAAGTCGAAAATCCGAAAGGGCGGCTTGGGCAAAAAAGGGTATCCCGGTGGACCGAAAACCCGAAAGGGCGGTCCAGGAAAAAAATTAGGGATTGAAGCGTAACACTATGTCTCATTGGATCACCTCGCAACTAGACTTCGGTATCGACTATCAAGCTCGGACAACGCCAATCAATCTGATCCACCTTCGACCAACTAGCAAAGTGATGAGACGCTTGAAGATATAAAGGCAATAGCAGAGTTGAAACCCGATGGGATCGTTCCACATAGTTTTTTTCTTTCTTTTACACAAATTGTAATTTCTATCTTTCGGCGGCGTTCTCTTACTAGAGCGTCAGCTTCTTTGTACAAAACGCCTATTATAGGCCAACTTCAAAAATCAATACAATTCATTTTCACAAGAAATTCAAAATTGTTTTTCTTTTTCTGTTTTGTTTTGCAAGAACATCCAATGATTCATTATTTATATATGCATTTGAAAATAATTGTTGCTCATAAATATTTACATAAGAAACAAAAGATGACTACCTGTAATTCCAGGAACAGGGACAAACAAGAAATGCCCAAACTTACAGTCACTCTGCCCATCAGGTGTCGGGATAGAGCCAGCTTGAGAAAATGAATAATGGTACGTACACTCCCCACAAAGTAAGAAATTTCCAAAGACAGTAATGTTATCTTTCCCAAACAGGACATAACTCTCCCCAGCTGAGGTTCACAATCGCGGGTGAGTCGGTAAATTTTTCCCCAAGCAGAGTTTATTTCTCTCACAGGAAGAAATTCAATCTCCAACAAGATTCATTATCACCAGCAACGGAAATTCATCCCCAGCTGAGTTATTTCTCCAAGTCAACAGATCTATCAACAAAGTATCTCCTCTCCAACAGAGTTATTCCCCGTAGAGTTATCCTCAGACAGAGTCTCATCCGGCAGAATATTTACCAGCCAAGGGGAAAATCCCCAGCATAGTCATTGTTGTTCACCATCCCTAATAGAAGCAGAGGAACTATGGTTTGTTATAGCAGTCAAAAATATCATTTCTCATACTCTCCAAACAGCAGTCAGGGATTTATTTTCCCGAACTCAGATTATTACGCCAGCATTTCATGTTCATACATCATGACATGTGCATACACCATATATAACATAGTCTCATTTATGTTGAGAACGTCATTATACAATGCATCTCATGCATCGCACATAACTAACCCTATATTTCTTTCAGGAAAGACAGTTATTATCAGCAATTTCCAGCAGGTCCATGATCAACACTCGAAGCTAAACAGAGTAATCATCGGCGCAACGAGGACAACCTTACTCAGGTTCCCTCTGTAGTTTTGCCCAAACTCATTCTGAAGCAGCCTTACTATCCAGGCTTTCATCTCGAAGTAACCCTACTATCCAGGTTCCTTCTCACAGCCCTACTATCCAGGCTTTCATCTCGAAGTAGCCCTACTATCCAGGTTCCTTCTCACAAGCCCTACTATCCAGGCTTTCATACCGAAGTAACCCTACTATTCAAGTTCCTTCTCCTAACCTTACTATCCAGGTTTTATTCCTCCCTTATCCCCGAACAGCAGTCCACAACACTGTAAGACCGGGACCCGATCCAACACAATTGATTTCACATTTCCCCAGAAAGTCGTGGTGCAGCATATACCCCGACCAAACACGCAGTTCACTTCCGCTTCCCAAATCAGATTTATTCCCCAGTAGAGTAACGGAAAACTAAAGCTCCTAAAACTCTATTTCTCTCAAGACAGAGACCAGCATTCCCCAATGAAGTCCTCCTCAACAACAGGTATACAGGATCTCGCAAAGGAATCTCTTATGCGATCGATACCTCTTCGGATGGCATCTTTAAGCCCATCTTCCATCATCGACTTCCAAATGGCATCTATAAGCCCATTCCCGATATCGCAAGTCAAGTATCACTTCATGCGAGTGCAAATTTCTGGGCACTCTAGTGTTCAATCATCTTCCACCTTCAGATCACGAAGGGCAGATGGGCCAATCTACATCCTCAGGTTTAAGAAGATTGAACAGGGGCATATGTTGTACCCCAAAATTTTCCCAACCATATTTCTCAACAAATGTCATGTGAAGTCCCCAAACTGCTCAAGGAAGTTCAAGAGTTAACTAGACAAACTCTCTCCTAAGGCAGTCTACATCAAATTAGGGTTTCATTTTTCACCAAGATGTTTGAGTCCAAAGGATCCCAAATGCCTTCCATTGTCCTAATATGTTCCCAAGATCATCCATGTCAAGTTTCAAGCCTTGCAGAGGAAGTTTGCTCAGTCAATTGCTCAAAGGCCTGAAAATCGATTGTGCTAGGTCAAAAGTCAACTATGGCCCACATGCAGTCAAACTTCAATATTTTTGGTCAACATCCTAATTTTGAAGTATTATTCATCATTTGATCAAGGGTTGATCATTATTCGTCAAGGATTGCTCACAATTCACCAAAACCCAAAAGTTGCTAAATTAGGGTTTTATAGGAAAAGTCAACTCAACTTTGAGCAAGCATAACATTCTCATACTTTATCAGAAATGACCCATCCAAAGCTCATTTTGAAGGGGATGTAACTCTATACAATTCATATTCATCCCCCAAGTTCAAAATATGAACTCACAAGAATATATGAATTTTGACATTATAGGTCATTTTGGAAAGTGAACAAAAACTCCTTTTGGGTCAAAGCTTCATACATGAACATGGAAGACTCAATTGATATGATACAAAAAGGGTTGCTTAGAGGACATCCTAATATTTCTAAAAAGTCCAAGAACACCTCTCTAGGGTCAAAATTGAGAGAGTTATGCATTGGCCAAGTTGACCTTTATTTCAAAATAGCCAAAAGTCAAATGTGCTCAAATTTGCATTTTTTGCTAAATGACCCAACTTTTTATGCTTGCACTTCAATGATGACATAGTCCAAGACCTATGGGACCCTCCATGCTTTATTTATTTATTTATTTAATTTATTTTGATTTTTATTCACTTAAAATTCAAATAAAATCAAATAAATCTAAATAAATCATATAATGTGTTTTAGGGATGATTTTTGCATTGAAGGAAGATCTTATGTGCTGTCAAATGAGAAGCAAATCGTGCAAGCCAAGAATAGACACAAAATATTCATATTTGGGCAATTATTCAAGATTTTATTTTCTCTTAAAGTTATACCATTATTCTTTAGATTCTTTCCAGTTTTATTACCCTAGATTGATTCACTACTTATGCCAGGATCCTAAAGACCTAGAACAGAGGTTGGGAGACGCGCAGCTTGCCTGAAAGTGTCAAACAAAGTTCCAAATTTTCAAAGAAAGGTGCAGATTGGATCTTGCTCTAGAGGCCATTTCAAACTTTTCCAAGGATCAATTCACATTCCCAGGCACGCACTGAACCTGTATCAAGCATTCACACGACCTGAAACCTCAAGAATCGTGTTCTACGTCTCCCACGATTTGTCCAAAAATTTGATTTTGATTTCACTAATCTACGCATCTTTAGTGCTTTTGATTGCCATACTCATGTTTATCATTGTGTTTGCAAGCTAATCGTTCTATTCAATTGCATTTTTGATGAATGTATGTGAATCTTCCATGGTTAGGGTTTTGTATTCTTGTTTAGGGCTTTTTTATGCAGGCAAAATTGGGCGTTAACTCTGGCACCATGATACTCGTGAGGATGATACAAGTTGATTGGTACCAGCCATGGTCATTTATCTTGAGTTTACGCAATTTTGGAGATGGACAAGGCTATACCTACAACAAGCGTCTGTAGGTAAAAGCTTGATAT
This sequence comes from Vicia faba, assembly GCA_948472305.1. NCBI lineage: Eukaryota > Viridiplantae > Streptophyta > Magnoliopsida > Fabales > Fabaceae > Vicia > Vicia faba. The sequence goes on along the minus strand of CATIWC010002979.1, from coordinate 19,930 downwards.
ACTAAAACGACGGTTGGGAGGAAGAAGACAATGTGTGGCATTCACTGATTGGGTTATTTGAATTTTAGCGCGTTTTGAATATATTATTGGTTTTTTTGATTATATTGTCTTATTTCCATTATGTATACAACAAAAACGCTTGGCTCAGTTGGCAAGCGTGTATTGGAGACATGCATAAGGGCCTGGGTTCGATCCCCATGTCCCATATTTTGTTTCATGTTATTTTTCAATAGGTGATCAGGTATACCACACGTCCAAGCATCCACCATGCAACTCAAGATCTGGCCATCCAATTCATCAGCGCTCCAGATCTAATGCCTTTCCTTGAAGGTCCATCATGCACCGCAAGTCAACATGTGCATCAGATCCAGTGAAGTCAAACGGGCTTGGACCATTTGGGCTCAGAATTTCATACATATACCCCCTTTTCCAGCATAGCAACCAGGCCCATTTACTATTCTTTTTATTCTTTTTTTTTTATTTTCTTTAATTCTTTTAATTTTTCTTTCAATGATCTTTATTAACAAATTAATATTTTTTCATAAAAATCATAAAATCAAGACTTCATAAAAAAAATTAGGATTAGTTTTTATTTATTTATTATTATTGTCAAAATTAATTTAATTTAGTTTAATTTAGGAAAGTTGTAATTTATTTTCATAAATAAAATCAAAATAGAAATTAGGTTAAAACTTTTTATTTAATTTTATTTTGCTCTTTTTTCTCAAATAAATAAAAATACAAAAATAGGTTTTAGAATAAATTAATTTATTTTTCTTAATTTAAAATCAATTAGAATTGAGATTTTCTTTTTAATTTAATAATTTCTCTATTTTCTTAAATAACAAAACATGACAAAAACATTTTTTAATCAATCACAATTAGGTTTAGGCAAGGGTCAAACCCTAGTTGTCTCGTATTCGATTCATCACGCGCGTGTTATTTATTTTTGCCAATATTGTTGTAACTATTAATGGTTTGTAATAATTTAATCTAGGATTTTTTACTTATCGCTTTTCCCCGAGTTTTTTGGCTATGTAATTAATCCCCCTCCCTGAAGCCTTGTAATAGCGTAGATTTACTTTCTCGCATTTTAATTCCTGCAAATATTTGACTGTTTAGATGTATGCTATTAGGATTGTATGACAAGGATGCATGACAAATTAATACAGTTAAAAAACCCTAATGTGCAAAGATAAAATAACTGAAAACAAATCACTCGCACATATCACTCTTAGGGTATACTCTCACTTTGGTTTCCTTCGGTAAACGATCATTAAGTATAGGGTATCTTAGTGGTTGCCCTCCTGTCTAAAAAGATCAAATGTCCCGTTCGAATGTTGCCTCGGAAATGTTGCCTCGAATTTGATCTTAAGACTCTAGGGTTATTACTAAGACGTCCTAACATTGCTTTAGTGATCGTACGTCCCTTTCGAATTGACCCTTACAAACTCCAACAACGGTGCTACATATTTCTCAATAGTGGGATAACGCTGTCTAAAGGAAACAAGAATAGAAACGATCTTTTTTCGAGTAGGTAGATGTTAGTAGGTACCTTCTCAAGTCAAAACTTTTCACACTTACACCTTTCAAAACAATTTTCAAAACAACTTCGTCACACTCTTGAGGACTGATACAAGGGTTATCACGTAGTAAAACTTTTCAAAAACAAAGCACACAAACACAAGCAATTTAAAAATGAGCAAGTACCTAAGAGCCCATGGAAAACCATGGATAGAAAGGGTGCTAACACCTTCCCTTTCTATAATCTACCCCCCGTACTCAGAATATCTTGAAAAATGATTTTTTTTCTGTACTTTTTTCCTTTCCGGTTGGATGAAATAAAAGTCGGTGGCGACTTTTGCTTATCGCGACAGTTTGCAAACAAAAAATGCAAAACGCAAACCAGCATCAAACAATCGGTTCTGCCACCATATCACAGACACCTATTCAAAATATAAACTGCAGTCGAAGCAGCTTCTCCCCATAAAGACTTTGACAAATTCTTTTGCTTCGGCATGCATCTCGCCATATCTAATATGGTTTTGTTTCTTAATTCAAAAATTCCATTATGTTGAGGTGTATAAGGAGAAGTTACCTCATGATCAACACCGTGTTCTACACATAAATCTTCAAACATCTTGGATTTGTATTCGCCACCTCCATCTATTCACAGAACTTTGATCTTCTTCCCACTTTGGTTTTCGACAAGTATCTGGAATCTCTTAAAGATTTCGAATACTTCGTCCTTTCGTTTGATCACATAGATCCATAACTTTCAACTAAACTCATCGACAAACGAAACAAAATATATGTTTCCACCAATTGTATGTTCTTTGAATGGACCACATACATATGAATGCACCACTTTGAGAATGCAAGATGATCTCATTGACATAGTCGAAGCGAAAGAATTTCTGATTGCTTTCCTACTAAACAACCTTCACAAAGTTTTTCAGGCATCTCAAGGCTTAGAATACCAGTAACCATATCTTGAGTAATCAGTTGATTAAGTGATCAAAAATTCAAATGTCCAAACCTCAAATGCCCAACCAACTATCCTTGTGGTCAACAACAGTTTTCAAACATTGAACTTTTGTCAAACTTATCATAGTCTTAAATGTATTATTCTTCGACAATGGATGTTTTAAGATCAAATTATTCTTGGTGTCGAACAATTTCAAAACTCCGTCTTTCATGACAACTGAGAAACATTTTTCGACTAGTTATCCAACACTTAGAAAGTTGCATTTCATTCCAGGTACATAGAGCGCATCTTTGATCATAGCTTTCCCTCCATTACTCATTTGAAAGACTATGTTTCCAGTACCTTCTGCTTGCAACGAACTATTATCAGCAAGTTTCACCTTGCTCTTCTTTGACTCGCCAAAATTTTCCAACCACTCCTTTCGACCAGTCATGTGGTTCGAGCAGCCTGAGTTGAGAAACCAGATCTTGGATTCGACATGGTTATCTGCAACTGCAGCCATAACCAACATACCACCTTCAGAATCATCTGAATCTTAGTGTGCAAGGTTTGCTTCTTCGTTCTTTCCTGTCGATCCCTTGTCTTTTCGGTACGAACAATTCTTGTCCAAGTGTCTCCACTTTTCACATTTATAACAATGCATACCTTTCTTATCTTCTTTGTCCTTTCGATAGTTTCCTTATCCTCTTTTTGAGAATTCAGAAGGTCTATCTTCGACCATATTCTTATGGGGATTTGACCAAGACTTCTTGCCATGAGTCTTGTCAAACTTGCCTTTGAATTTGTTGGAACCACCATCCTTTTTCCATGACTGAGCTTGTAGTTCCTGTATCGAGTCCTGAACTCATTTCCTTTCGATAATCATCATCTCATACTCCTCCAACGAACCAATCAAATCTTCCACTTTAGTGGTTTCAAGATTGTTGGATTCTTGAATAGCTACGATAACGTGATCAAAGTGAGAGGTCAATGTTCTCATTACCTTCTCAACTATCATATTATCAGTAATGGTTTCACCACGACACATATTATGCAACTTTTTCATCTTCTCCCATCGACAACAACTCATATTGTCTACGTAAGGTTTGTAATTTGACAATCTTGACTTTCTCACCTCCTTCGTAATACTTTACCAGAATATCTCATGCCTCCTTCGCTGTTTCAGCATGAGAGATTCTGTCAAAATTAGCAGCATCGACAGTCGTTTGAATGCAATAAGCAGCCTTGCAATCTTTCTTCTTGACTTTCTTGTGGGCTTTTTTCTGTTCGTCGGTTGCATTTGCAGCCAACGCAGAAACGTCGTCGGTAACCACTTCTAGGGTTTCATGGAAGTCAAACAAGGATTGCATCTATTTTTTTCATCAGATCTAATTTTTTCCGTCAAGCATTGAAAGAGAATTCAGAATGCCCTTATCACTAGCCATCTTCGCAGCGGTTGATTCACTTGTCCTAGAAATATGATCTCTGACGTGAAATTCTTGAAAACTTGATCAAGAACAATAACCAGAAGCTCTGGATACCAATTTGTTAGTGCGTGAGACACTTTTAGTGAGGAGAGAAAGAGAGAATAATAAAGGAAATAAGGATTTATATTATTGAATTGTACAAATAATGATACACACTATGACTATTTATATACAACGCTAATTGGGTTTGGGCTAACACAACTTAAATTATATTTAAATATTAAATCAAATCAAATCAAATCAAATTTAATATTTCAACACGTTGTTATTCCACTTCTGCAGAGATTTTCCTTTCCTGAAAACCACAAACAATAGATGGGCTATGGAAAGTATGCAAACCAAAAATAACACAATATAATAACCACATCATTTAAAACATTGTACAAAGTATACCATACATACGTAGTTCCTTTCTTCCATGACAAAATCTTTAACTAAAGAAGAAAAAAATGGTTCGTGCTAGGAAGATACCATATTAATTATAACGAGCAACATATGTAACAATTAATGTAAGTTACATATCAATACGTTAAATCATAGCTATAACCATTGTAATCTTTCATGTAAAATTTTAAGAATCAATAAGAATGTAATCAAAAGCTTAGAAAAAATGTCATAAATAAGACTCCCTTTATGTTTTCTTGTCTGCTCCTACCACTGCAAATTTAGAGAGTTGGAGTTGTATTCATCCCAATTTCCCCCAAGGCCCTTCTTATATACATATTCTAATAAGTAATAATGAAAAATATGTTAATATGAGAGTGTAAGGTAAATACTAACTCACCGGCACGTGTAGAGATGTTGTAATTGCTTCATGATGTTGTAATTCGCTTTCTAAGGTGGCGCTGCTATAGGTTTTAGCAGCGCTTTTTGTTTAATGAAAAGCGCTTTCGTAGGTCTACTTATGACAGCGCTTTTTTTAAAAAGCGCTCTCTTAAGTACCCTTATGGCAGCGCTTTTTCTAAAAACGCTCTCTTAAGTACTCTTATGGCAGCGCTTTTTCTAAAAAGCGCTCTCTTAAGTAGGTTTTTGGCAGCGCTTTTTCTAAAAAGCGCTCTCTTAAGTAGGCTTTTGGCAGCGCTTCTTTATGAAAAAACGCTTTTATTGGTGGCGTTTTTTTTGGAAAAAAGCTTTCATAGATTGTCTTTTAGCAGCGTTTTTTCTTGGAAAAGCGCTGTCATATGTTTACCTTAGACAGCGCTTTATGTGAAAAAGCGCTGTCATAGGTCTACCTATGAAAGCGCTTTTCTCCAAAAAGTGCTTTCATAGGTTGTTTTTTTTTAGAGGTATAATTTATATAATTCATATACCTGCATTGTTTGCAGCATATTATTTATATAAACCAGTTGCCATAACCTGTAATTCATAAATAGCGGTAATGCATTTTTGTATACCAAATTCATATACCAAAATTTATATACACCATTTTTGTATCTCATTATATATAAACCATTGTTATCAGTATTGTAACTCAAAATCAGTCTTACAAAATCAACCCTAACAACAACTAAATCAGTCCTTATATTATTCTCTGCTCAATAAAATATTGACACAACTCCTCTTTGGTTTCTTCCAACTGAAGTTTCGTGTAATATGCACATTTGTACTCATCGAAGTACTACATAATAAAACATAATATGCATGATTTAGTTAAAATTAAAAAATTATATGAAATATCCGAGAAATAATAAAACAAATCCTAAGTTATAAATTCATACCGTGACTGGAATCTCTATTTGATTCAGTTGAATGATTTCTTTGATAAACCGCATAACGAAGTATCCGCAATCTATACCGTTTTGCTGTTGAGGACACTACATAGAAAAATAAATAAGAATATATAGTTGTATTATTTTATCAAATAGCGTAAATATTATAAGCAAAATAGTGGAAATTAATATACCTGCACTTTGATCCAATTAATGTTGTTTGATTTAGACCGTCGTACCCGAGCTTCTCTTTGACACCGGAATACTTGTATCGCTCTAACAAAATAAAAATATATATTTAGAACAATGTCACAGAAATAATTAAATACATAAATACACACAAATATTTAGAATAATCTCACTTACGTATCAATCATTAACTTCATATCCGGATAATTTGTCCAATCATCGTCAACTGAATTCAGATAATAGACCACTTCTTTTATAGGATCGATAGCAACCAACAACCAGTGACGTCTATAAATTAAAACAACAGTTTAGAATAAATTTTTCTACGCAAAAATTATAAATATTAAAATGAACTTAGAATGAAAATCTAACCCTGTAGGAATAGTATTATACGCCCAAAGATATAAGCTTTCTGTACTGCCAGTTGCCATGAATCTTTTGACTAAGTGCTCTCTTACTGAATCCGGTTCCCTACCAATTGTCGCGCCGCTGACACGGGAGGAAGACACAAAATGGAATCTGTTTGACAATTGATTCCCGCGCATCAATTTGTCATATAACAGCCTTAAATAAAAACATAATTAATATTAGAGTATATTCATTGAAAATGTTTAAAAAAGATTTCAGCTAATTACATAATATAAAGATGGGGTTACCGGATGTATGCGTGCATAATACTGATGCCCAATTCTTTATGACGGAAAATATGTTCCACGTCCTCATGTCCAATTATTTCGGTGCAAGGAAAACCAAAGATACCTTGATCCATATCCATTTGACGAATACCACCATCCATCAAATTTGTTGTTCCCACTATTGTTTCAAGACACTGCCGGTATCGAGGGAAAAATCTAGTAGGCACCCTTTTCTTGGGTGGTACGCCAACGATTTTATGGCTCACTTGTTGTGACCCATGAAAAGGTACCTAAAAATCATATAAACTCGGTTAAATTATAAAATTATGCAGTTTTTTATTCGGATCATATAATTAACACTTTAAACGTACCTCTTTTGGTGATACGTCAGACTCGTCGTGCTGCAAAATCCCTTTACCCTTAGATGCGGGTGTTGTAGGAGTCTATAATTACCGTGGAAATAACTGAGGTCAGAACTGACAGTTGAAGACTTAAAGATTCATAATTGTTTTCAACATACCTGATCATCTATGAAAATGAGGTCTGATGGCCATGCAACAAAAGATCCTATTGCATCTCGCAGCAATGTGGTCTCAGCAACAATGTCAGGTACCGGCAGCAATGCATCCATATCTAAAGCAATGTCAACCGATACTTTCATGTGTCCATCCGGAAGCGGTCTGTTATGAAGTAAATCTCCCGAACTGTTATGGACTTTTCCCTTGCCAACTAGTCGATAAGTCGGTGACGATAGGTATAGCTGGCAAGATGAAATGCCCTAAACCAATAATAACCGTTAGAAGTGACTAAAAATATTCTATAATAATAACGGATATATATTGAAAATTACCTCGGGAAATTTATGCTGACAGTTGATACTAGCTTTGTCACTAGTTTCTTTCAATTGTGAACTGCTCTTTTCCGCCATATATCTCTCTTTATCCTTCTGCAATTCACGAACTTGAGCTTGTAAATCCTGCAATGTTTGCATCACTTCTGCATTGCTAGAATTTCTTCTCCTTGGATGCTTATACAAAGAGGTTGGAGTCACACCATGACCTTTACCCCTCACCTGACCCGGATACTCAGCAATATTTAGTGCTCGACTAAGTACGCTCCTGGTATCCTGATGATCCTCACCTGGAGATACCGATTGCAATAAGGTCTCCTGTAATTCAATTACATATAAAAAATTATTAGTGGAGATAAAAAATTACTTAAATATTAATAAACATTAATTGATTTAACTAAAGACACAATCTTATACTTACACATTCATCATACACATGTTGAATATCGGGATTAACAGCTTGATCCTTGCCCACACGGGCTTCCTTCCACAACAAATGTGCCGGTAGTGATGTTGCGTCACTTTTCGTCTCTTCTAACTATGCAATAACGGAAGTCTTAAGATCATCAACTATAACACATTGAGAGAATTAATAAGATCGTAGAGTTTATATTTACTTACAATTTTTCCCCCTAAGCAAGCATATCCCAAACGCCCTTTTTTGTATGGATATGCGGGTTTTGACGCTCTCTCGCGATTGATAGCACTCACTTTCTTGAAATTCTCGTCTCTTCTTTGGCCTACAAAACTAACCCATTCTTCAGGTGTAATGAAGTTCTCATATTTCTTTGGACGTTCTGGATCCTCTTCAAGAAAATTTCCTTCATCATCTTTAAGATACTTGTTTGTTAAAAATGTTCTCCACCCTCTGTGTCTTTTTCCAGCCAAACCCATTATATACTTTTTACGGGTATCTTCAATGTTAAAAGACCTCTACAAAAAAACATACGCATAAAGTGTGTTAGTAAAAGAAATTTAAACACATATTATCGTCAAGATAAAGCAAATAACAAAAACCATATATGTACCTTTATCTCAGTCCAAACTTTCTCCTTAGCCTCATCCAACTCTCCTCTTTTCCATCTAGGAGTGGTGATCGGAATGTGTATACGAACAAGCGTACCAATGTAGCTTGTCAACTTTGCAGCATTAGACCCAATTAATTGGTCATTATCATTCCATTCTATATTATATGTTACTCCTCTATCTCTATCACGGATGATTCCCCTCATAATAGTTATACCTCGTATAATATCTTTTTCTGAAGTCTTTTCTGAAGTATTTTCTTGAGTATTTTCAGGAGCATTTGCATCTTTTGAGTTTTCTTGATTACTAGCCATTTGACCTGTAATAATGAAAAAAAATAAAAATGAAATGGAAAATAAAAATGAAATGACAAATATAAAAATGAAATGACAAATAAAAATGAAATGGCAAATTAAAATGAAATGACAAATATAAATGAAATGGCAAATAAAAATGAAATGACAAATATAAAAATGAAATGACAAATAAAAATGAAATGGCAAATTAAAATGAAATGACAAATATAAAAATGAAATGACAAATAAAAATGAAGTGACAAATAAAAATGAAATGACAAATTAAATTTTATTGAATGATATAGGCTATAATTATATATACTATTACCCTTTTCACTAAGGTCTCTTTCTTTTCTTGGTAGGAATGTGTTCTACTCGTCTCTTAACAACGCGGACAGTTGGATTGATCCAAATACCCTCATTATGATCGTTTCTAATACATGATTCATTATCATTTTGATCAGTTATGGTTAAAGATTCAATGTCAACACCAATATCACTTTGATCTCCAATGCTTTCATCAATTACTTTGTTAGATAATAGCACCATAGACCATTTCGTACTTGTCGGATCATTGACATAGAACACTTGTTTAGCTTGAGAGGCTAGAATAAAAGGCTCATCTTTGTACCCCACCCTATTAAGATCCACTTGCAAAAAACCTGACTTATCCATTCGTATGCCATTATTATTTTCAACCCACTTGCAACCAAATATAGGAATCTGAAACTTCTCGTAATCAAACATCCAAATGCGCTCGATAACCCCAAAATATGACAGGTTTGCAAATTTTGGGTTTAAGTCCTTCACACTTGATATATGCATTGCTTCAGCGATCAAGGTGACACCACTATTTTGCATAGTACTTTTGTCATCCTGTTGTTTGGTATAAAATGTGTATTCATTAATTGCATATGCGCTATAAGAAAACACAACTAAACTTGGACCATATGCTAAACATCTCAATCTTTCTGTTACTGAAGCATGATCTGAACGATACTTTGAATAAATATGTTCCTTAAACCATGGTATGAAACTTCGATTATGCTCTCGTACAATCCAATTCTCATTTCTATTCGGATTTAAACCTCGAAGAACACCCTTGTGAATTTCAACATACGGCTCAACTTCAAGCTCATTATGCAGAACATACAAATGCACTTGATCCCGTTCGACCATTGATACTGTCACAACTTTATTTCCAATTAGCTTTTTACCTTCTTTTTTTTCAACAATGTGAGATTTGGGGAGTCCAATTGATTGAACATTTGACAGATATTCAGTACAAAACTCAATCGCTTCTTCAACAATATATCGTTCAGCAATACAACCCTCTGGTCGACTTCGGTTTTTCACATACCCTTTTAATATTTTCATATAACGTTCAGTAGGGTACATCCATCTCATATAAGCTGGTCCGCACAGTTGTGTCTCTTTGACAAGATGAACGACAAGATGAACCATTATGTCAAAAAACGAGGGAGGGAAATACATTTCAAGATCACACAAAGTAACAACTATTTCTTTTTGCAATGTTGGTAAGATCTCAGGATCGATCACCTTGCTGCAAATTGACTTGAAGAAAAAACACAGTTTAGTTATTGCTCTTCTTACTTTTTCTGGAAGAATAGAACGTATACCTATCGGTAGAAAATGTTCCATTATAACATGGCAATCATGCGTCTTTAAACTCTTTAACTTGAGGTCTTGCATAGACACAAGTCTTCTAATATCTGATGAGTAGCCTTCTGGAACTTTAACCTCACTTAGGAACTTACACAATATTTTTTCTCCTTTCTGGATAGAGTGTAAACAGCAGGTGGTAGATATGTTTGTGTTCCTTTTTTCACGGGTCCCAATTCAGTTCTTATTCCCATCTCTACCATGTCCTCCCTTGCTTTAAGACCATCCTTAGACTTCCCTTTTATATTGAGTAACGTACCAATAACACTGTCAAATACATTTTTTTCAATATGCATAACATCAAGAAAATGTCTTACGTACAAATATTTCCAATATGGCAATTCAAAAAAAATCGACCTCTTCTTCCACCCACCTGTAACAACTTTATGTGCAAAAGGCTTGCCAAACTGAATACTCACATCTTTCACCTTTTCAAATAATTGATCACCTGTCAATCCAGGCGGAGCTCTACGTTGTTCGGTATCTCCGTTGAACACTTTTCTCCATCCACGATATTGATGTTTAGAATTTAAGAATCTACGATGACCGAGAAAGACATTCTTCTGACAAAGTTTCAATCGCATCGTATCGGTTCCATCTTCACAAATAGGACACGCTTTTTCACCTTTAATGCTATACCCGGATAGATTTCCGTAGGCTGGAAAATCGTTAATTGTTCCAAACAACATCGCCCTCAAGTTGAAACTTTCTTTCCTATACCCATCATAAACCTCCACACCGTTCTCCCACAAAATCTTCAAATCTTCGATTAAAGGTTTCAAATATACGTCTATGTCATTTCCTGGTTGTTTAGGCCCATAAATTAACATAGATAACATCATGTACTTACGCTTCATACATAGCCACGGAGGTAGGTTATAAATCATAAGAATTACAGGCCATGTGCTATGCGAGATACTTTGAATACCGTGTGGGTTCATTCCATCAGTAGACAATGCCAAGTGAAGCTTTCTTGCGTCTTTTCCAAATTTAGGATAATCATTATCAATTTTCATCCACTGTGGTGAATCTGCCGGATGTCGAAACTTTCCATCAACAATTCTTTCAGCTGCATGCCAAGTTAAGTGTCTTGAATCGGTTTCACTACGATACATCCGTCTAAATCTCGGAATTATAGGAAAATACCATAAGACTTTTGCCGGAGACAACTTTTTCTTATATCGAGGGGCACCGCATTTAGGACACTCATTTAATGATGCATACTCGTTTCGAAACAAAACGCAATCTTTTGGACAGGCATGTATCTTGTCATAGCTCATGCCAATAGAGTACAACATCTTTTTGGCCTCATACGTTCGATTGGGGAGAACATTATCCTCTGGTAGCATATCTTTCATAAGGGCTAATAACTCTGTGAAACTTTTATCCGACCATCCATTGCCCGCCTTTAAGTTGTACAACTTTAATACCGCAGACAATCTTGTGAATTTTGTACAACCATTATACAACGGTTTCTCTGCATCGCTTACCAACCTCTCAAACATTTTGGGAAAATCATTAAGATCTTCTTCAAGCGCTTCTGCAATCTCTTCAACTCGATCATAATCGTATGTATCTGTGCCATTGTCGTTTGAAGCATAGGTCCTATTATCCCCCGATTCATCATTCCCGTCACTTTTCTCACCATGCATATTCCAACATGTATAACTTCTATCAATTCCATACCGTATTAGATGCGATGCCAACTGAACCGCGTCAACCCGATTCCCATAACAGCAACACAAACAAGGACAACAACAAACTTAACGAATTCCGATACCCCATTCTCGTACTCTTTCGACAATCGATTGGAATACATCCATGTCTTATCCATGGTTTACGGTTTCTGAGTCAATCTGAGCTAAATGATAAATTAGAAAACAAAACCAATACTCAAAACTTGCACTTTCTCTTGCACAACCATATAACAAAACCAATACTCAATACTTTTCACTAAATTCATTTTATTCTATCAACTAATCACATTTTATGATTACATCACTAATCACAATTCTTAACTCTCACAATTTTATATAAGCATGCATTCTGTTACCTTAAAAAGTTGTTTTTGTTTCTTTATCCATCTCATTAACAAGTTAATTAATCACTTTACATTATCTCTAATTAAATATACATATAGATATAGATATATAGATACATAATAATGAATGGTAATGTGAAATGGGGAACCCCGTTTGTTAATGAATCATAATTTCCACCACCATTCACTAACACAAGACAACATCATTAGCATAACCCTCTACATGTCCGTTTCTTATATACTAGTACACCCTTGTTTTATCAAACTCAAGGGCTACCCTATACCAAACTTCATATGTTTCTTATATATGGCATTGCCTCATTTTAGTCTAAGATATGTTTTCTGCTACGAAATTTTGTAATAAACAAAAAGGACAAAATATTTTGTATAGATTGAAAAGAAGAAACAATCACCTGACGGTTCTCCTGTGGCAAGCGATTCTCCGGTGAGATATATGGCTCTTGTTTTCTGACGATTTGACACGTTTGAGTTCTCCGGTGAGATATGTTGCTTTGAATCGGAAGGTCCTGAAGAAGTTAAAGAAACCGATTAATTTCCAAAACACATTAAACAAACATCAAAAGACAGAGAGCCTTAATCGGGAATCACAACCTGCCGTCCAACTAGTGTGAGTGAGAAACACTAACTGTGCTTGCTAATCAATGAAACAAGAATTTTGTATGTCACTATGGCTTCCAAGAAAATATTTCGTGCCCGATTATTCAATAAACCCTCAATAACTTTTAAAACATAATCACCTAACACTAAACCGTCCATTTCTCCAAAAAAAAGGTAACAAAAAAATCATCAAAGGGTTTTAGGAAACATTCAAAAATCATCAAACAACAACAACAACCAATACACTGTGAATGATGAAGAAAATAATAATCAACGAAAACCTAAACTGATTTCAGAATACATAAATTAAATAATCGGTGCAGTTCGAGAGAGATTGAACCTTGTGAAGAGAGGGACGAGTCGTGCGGAGGCGATGAGAGTTGACGATGATGGCGATTAAACGGAAAGAGGCTACCGTGAGAGGACGAAGAAGGAACGAATTTGGGGGTTGGGTTGGAAGAAAGGAAACAAAACAGCCACAATACGAACACACCTTTAATCAAAATCAATAAAATTTATTATAAAACAACCTACGAAAGCGCTTTTAAAAGCGCTTTCTAATGGTCATGTATAACAACGCTTTTACATAAAAAAGCGCTTTCGTAGCATACCCTATAGCAGCGCTTTTAGAAGCGCTTTCTAAAGGCCAGATTTAGCAGCGCTTTGGAAAAGCGCTTTCTAAGGCTGACCTTTAGCAGCGCTTTTGAAAAGCGCTTTCTTAAGGTACCCTCTGAAAGGCACCCTTTAGCAGCGCTTCTCAAAAAGCGCTTTCTAAGGGTGACCTATAGCAGCGCTTTTTCCTAAAAGCGCTTTCGTATGTGTGCTGCTAAAGCTTATTTTTGGCGTAGTGGTTTCAAAACCTCCTTAAAATAAAGAAGTAATTACACGAAAGGTCTTTTATTAATTCAATTTGTGGGGGTTATCAGAAACCTCTTCAAAATAATCGTTGTAATCAGGCTTCTTTTTTTTGTAATAATATTGGTGTTCTTTTGTGTCTTTATTGTTCGGTTGACGTCTTATATTTGTTGTTGATCCTCAAGGTTCCTACAAGTTTTAGAAATATTATATCTGTTGCGTATTAGTCTATTATTGTGTCTTAATTTCTCATCAAAGTGGCATTAGAGCTCTTGGTTAATGACTTTTTTATTTTTGAATGATGGGGTCAAATATAAAGATGAAGATGGTATTGTTGAATGATTCTAATTACCATACCATTTATGGAAGGGCAAGATGAAAGACTTACTATTTGTGAAGAAATTACATTTATCAATTTTTAGTTTTGTAAAGTCGGATTCTGTGTCTGACGAAGAATGGGAGTTTGAACATCAACAAGTATATGGTTTTATTCAATAATATGTAGTAGAGAATATTTATAGTCATATTGATAATGATACACATGCAAAAACTTTGTGGGAGAAGATAGAGTCCTTGTATGCCTCTAAATCATGGAATAATAAATTGTTCTTGTTGAATAGCTTCATAAGTTTGAAGTATAAAGAGGGGACTTCTATTTCAGATCACTTGAGTGAATTTCAAGGTCTCCTTGATCAGTTGTCAGGAATGGGTATTAAATTTGATGATGAACCTTTGGGGATATTTCTATTTCTATCTTTACCAGAGTCTTGGGAGACGTTTCAGGTTTCTATTACAAGTTTTGCTCTTAAAGATGTTGTTTCTTTAGAAACAACTAAGAGTGGTATTCTTAATGAGAAGATGAGAAGGAAGGCATAGGGTTCTTTGTCTCAATTTGAGGCACTTGTCACTAAAAATAGGGGGAGAAGTCATAAAAAGGAACCGAATGGTGGTTGAAAGAATAGCATAAGCAAGTCCAAACCACGATACAAGAATCTGAAGTGTCATTGTTGTCACAAAACAGGACATATACAAAAGTATTGTTATCAGTGGAAAATGGATAACAAAGGCAAGAAAGGTAAGTCTAAGTAAAGAGATCATGATAATCATAATCATGATCATATTACTACTGCTACTTGTAATTATCTTGTAATTCTACATGATCATGGGTCTAGTAATCTCGTATTAGACGAGAGCATATGGATAGTTAACAGTGGTGCTATATTGTACGTTACACCAAGAAAGGATTTCTTCACATATTATACTTATGGTAACTTTGGAGTGTTAAATATGAGTAATGATGGTGTATCTAAGGTAAGTGGTGTTGGTTATGTTTGCTTACAAACCAACATGGGAATGCAATTGTTGCTTAGAGGTGTCAAACATGCTCCAGATGTCCGCTTTAATTTGATATCTGTGTATATGCTTGATGATTCTGGTTATGACAATCACTTTGGTTCTAGAAAGTGGAAACTCAACAAAGGTAACTTGGTTATGGCTAGAGGGAAAAGCTTTCTAAACTATATCAGACAAAAGCTTTGGTTGCTAGAGATAGTGTGAATGCTATCGACATGGAAGCATCTCTGTGGGACCGAAGACTTTGTCATATTAATGAAAAGGGGCTGAATGTTTTGGCCAAAAAGGTTGTTCTTCAAGGATTAAATAATGCAAATTTGGAGAATTGTTCTCATTGCTTGGCTGGTAAACAAACTAAAGTATCTTTCAAGAGACATCCTCCCTCAAGGAAGTCAAAGTTGCTTCAATTGGTACATTCTGATGTTTGTGGTCCATTAAAGGTAAAATCTTTAAGTGGTGCACTTTATTTTGTTACCTTTATTGATGATTGTTCCAGGAAACTATAGGTTTATGCCTTGAAGATAAAAGACCAAGTGCTGGAGAAGTTGAAAGAATTCCATACTTTGATAGAGAGGAAAACAGGCGAGAAGCTGAAATGTGTTCATTGTTATAATGGTGGTGAGTATTGTGGACCATTTGATTCCTATTGCAAGTAACACAATATTGCACAGGAAAATAATCCTCCTAAAACTCCTCAACTGAATGGTTTATAAGAGAGGATGAATCAGACACTAATTGAGAGAGTAAAGTGTATGCTCTCTGAACCTAAGTTACCAAATCATTATTGGGGTGATGAACTTTACAAGGAGGTGCATGTTCTTAATCTTACTCCTACTGTTGCTTTAAACAGTGAAGTTCCATACAAGATTTGGTTTGGAAAAATGTCAAGTATGATCATTTGAGAGTCTTTGGTTGTAAGGCTTTTATGCATATTCCAAAGGATGAAAGACCCAAGTTGAATGCAAAGTCAAAACAATGTATATTCATCGGCTATGGGCAATATGAGTTTGGTTACAACTAATGATGATGATGATGAAGTAAATGTTCCAACTAATGATGATGATGAAGGGGAAAATGGTATGACACAGGATGAGCATCTTGATGAAGCTCCAGAATCATCTCAAGTTCAACTTAGGAGGTCTATCAAGCAGAGACAACCTTCTAAAAGGTATAATTTTGATGAGTATGTAACTTTGACTAATGAGGGTGAACTTGAGTGTTTTCCAGAGGGCTTGGAAAGTGATGAAAATAAAAAGTGGTTGAATACAATGCATGATGAGATGAAATTATTGCATGATAATCACACTTATGATTTAGTGAAATTTCCTAAGGGCAAACGGGATTTGGAAAACATGTGGATTTATAGAGTTAAACATGAGAGCAACTCTTAGTCTCGAAGATATAAAACTAGATTAGTGGTGAAAGGTTTCTGTCAAAGAAAGGATGTTGATTTTAATGAGATTTTCTCACCTGTTGTTAAGATGTCATCAATTAGAATCGTGTTGAGTTTAGTTGCTACTCTTGATTTAGAGGTTGAGCAAATGGATGTGAAAATGGCTTTCCTTCATGGTGATTTGGAGGAAGAAATCTACATGAAACAACCTGATAGTTTTCAAGTTAAAGGCAAAGAAGATCATGTTTGTAGATTGAGAAAGAGTCGATATGGGTTAAAGAAAGCTCCAAGGCAATGGTACAAGAAGTTTTAATATGTTATGTATGATCAAGGATACTAGAAGACTGCTTCAGATCATTGCGTCTTTGTTAGAAAAAATTCTAATGATAACTTTATTATCCTGTTTCTATATGTTGATGATATGCTTATTGTAGGGGTAAATATTTCTAACATTAACAGGTTAAAGAAGTAGTTGGGATATTCATTTGCCATGAAAGGCATGGGAGCACCTAAATAGATTCTTGGCATTAGAATCATGCGTGACAAAAAGGAGAAGAAACTTATGTAACAAGAACATTATATCGAAAGAGTGCTACAAAGATTCAAAATGGAAAACTCTAAGGTGGTAAGCACTCCTCTTGCTACTCATTTTAATTTGAGTTCTAATCAAAGTCCTTCAAGTGAAGATGAAGCGTTTGATATGAAACGTGTTCCTTATGTGTCTATTGTGGGTAGTTTGATGTATGCAATGGTGTGTACAAGACCAGATATAGCACATGTTATTGGTACAGTCACTAGATTTTTGTCAAATCCAGGTAGAGAGAATTGGAATATTGTAAAATGGATTTTAAGATATCTTCGCGGTACTACTTCTATGAGGCTTTGCTTTGGAGGAGATAAGCCTACTCTAGTAGGATAATCTGACTCTGATATGGCTGGAGACATTGATTCTAGAAAGTCCACTTCAGACTACATGATTAAATTTGCAGGGAGAGTTGTGGCTTGACAATCCAAATTGAAAAAGTGTGTAGCATTGTCTACTACAGAGGATGAGTTCATTGCAATTACCGAAGCATGCAAAGAGTTATATGGTTGAAGGAATTTTTGCAGGAGCTTGGTTTTGTTCAAGACAAATATGTATTATTTGTTGATAGTCAAAGCGCTATTAATCTTGGTAAGAATTAGACTTTTCATAATAAGTCCAAACACATTAATGTGAGATATCATTGGATACATGATGTTTTAGATGCTAATTTGTTGGAGTTAGCTACGGTTTATACAAATGATAATGGTTATGATATGATGACTTAAGTATTATCCAGAGAGAAGTTTTAATTTTGTTGTGATATCGTCGGTTTGACGATTTCCTCCACATAGTTGAGACGTGGAAATTTGTTGGGCTTGGGCTCCCTTCCTATGTGGAGAAATACCCAAATATGAATAAATCATTTGTATCACTTATATAAGTGGAGAATGTTAATTTAGGATTAAGAGATATAGAGAAAAAAATAAGGATTCAAAAGAGAGAAAAGAGGAGAGAAACTCATTCCCATTTTTCCTGCAGCAATCTCACTAAAACGACGATCTCCAATTCGTTCATCATCGGATCGAGCTGAATTTGGTGGACTTGTTCATAGCACATATATAGAACTTTAGACCATTGGGATATTCAAAACAAGGCCAGTTGAGAGATATCGGCTTCACACTGAAGCTACAGATTTGGGGGGAAATTTCAGGTTTTTATTATTATTTGTAAGTTAGTTTGCTTTGTGATTTGAGGTTATTATCACTATTTTGTGAATCACTTTGAGACTCTCTTGTATCCTTAATTGATTATAGTGGATCTATTCTCTTTGGTCTGGACAACTCGTGGTTTTTACTCTCATATTGAGGGGTTTTCTGCATTAAAAATATCGATGTTTTTTTGTGCCTTTATTGTTCGGTTGTCGTCTTATATTTGTTATTGATCCTCAAGGTTCTACAAGTTTGGGAAATATTATATCTGTTGCATATTAGTCTATTATTGTGTCTTAATTTTCCATCAGAGTTAAGTCAATCAATGGCTTGATCTCAAATTTTCACCGCTGCACAATCTTGAGAAATTAATCATATCTGATTAGATCTTTCGCTTGAGAAAAATCTTCTGAGAATTAAATTTTCATATGCGCAACTTGGTACACATGAAACATAAATGAAATCTTCAGAGATCTTGTACTACAACCAAATCTTCGCAAATGTAAAACAACTCTTGAGCTACAATATCGCACCAATATGCCGAGACATCTTGTCTAATATCTTGTTGAAATACTTGTTTTAACAAAATGTAGCCAACACAACAAAATCTAACAGTAACTATAAAACTAGTCACCACATCCTGGAACGAAGTTTGTGTTCCTTTTTCAAGAAGGTGGGTTAGGATGATTAAGAAATATCCAATATATATGAAGCAATTTGTATTAAATTAGGTTAGGATATGTTCTTATTTGATCATTAATAGACCTCTACTCTTAAAGTTAGATTTCTTAAAGGCAATAAATCTACTAATGGCTACATTTCCTCCTCTTTGTAGTTAGTTTTGAAAAGACCGCTTAATTCAATTCAAAATTGAAGCTCTTGGAAGATTGGAGATGGTAGACCTATATATTAATAGAATGAAAATTAGAATGATAACATAATTGTTGATGGTTTAATTTTTCCTAATTATATGAATGCATGCTTGTTCGCCAAGGTTTCTTATTTCATTCATAATGATTCCTGGTCTTTATATGATTGGTTAATCATTTCTTAGCCTGCTATTATTAATAGAATCAAGGAATGCATCATTACTCTCACCTGATAAAGATCATCTGGTTTGGAATCACTCTATCTTTGGAGAGTTCCCTTTTAAATATGTTTATGATGCTAATTTTATTCCTAATTAACTTGTTAGACGGGGAAATAAATTTTTGTCTAATGTGATTCCTCCTTACAAAACCTTTGTATTTTTGAGAAATTCTTCATAGTATTTTACATACTTATGATAGAAAGAGAGGTTTCACTTTGGTGTCCTATTATAACTATAGCACCAATATTTTTGAAGATACTCACCATCTTATTTGCAATTGCTCTTTTTTTACACATTTGAAATGGATTATCAATTATTCTTGAGAAATCCTTGAACCTTAATTCGATGTATAACCTTATTTCCATAATGAATGGAAAATAGACCTCACAACTTATGGAAATAATTTTACCAACAATTACTTATCCGTTGAGATTGTGCATGAGAAAGGTTGATTTAATCTTTGGTCATAATGTGAATTTATGTTTGTTTATCAAAAAAATTCTA
>CATIWC010002978.1:0-52931 GCA_948472305.1 Vicia faba | reverse complement strand
TATCACTTTATTTAAAAATGTATTTCTATTACTTGAAGTCCAAGTTACTTGAATCTATATCCTCGTGTCTGCTTGCGTATCCTCAAGAATGAAGTAGTTGATATCATGATGAAAATACTATTTTATGAAAGGATTATGTAATCTTTAATATTGTGATAATATCTTATAGTGGTATGCTTGCAACAAAACATTAGATGACATTTGTAAAATATTTTGTTATCTTACAAATAATTTAGAGTATGTTTCAACAGTCGTGTGCAGAACACTCTAGGTTCTTAGAACCAAAGATCAAACATGTTCGTTGATATCGCCTATATAACAATCTGATTAAATTAAATTATGATGATACTTAAAAATATCACGTCCACAATTAGATGCAGGTGCTTATTCAATGATTCCTCCAAAAATTGAGAGAATGTACGTGGAAAATTGATTAATCTTTATGTCTTTGATAAAAAAAATACTTCAAGTTAGATTATACAACCTAAAAGAAATTATAATTCATGGTATATTTTTTTTACCAAAGAAGACATGTAGACGTATAAGTATCTTTTACCAAAGAAAACATATCCCTGATGTGATATTTAATTTGTACTTTAAAATGTCTCGAAGAGATTCTTACTATCTTAAACCATCAGAGAGACATCGTCTCAGTTATACGTGTTATCAAGAATGAAGACAAGTATTATGTGGCAAAAATCACGTCTGAGATGGTTAAGAGAGGGAGATGCTAATTCAAATTATTCTATAGATGTGTGGGAAAATAGAATGAAATTTAATGAGATTAACTATATAGAGACACATAATGAAAAATTGTCATGTGTACATGAGATAAAGCAGGAGGTATTTGAATACTTCTTAGAGGGGTACAGAGGCGAGGAGAATTGACCAATTCTAAGGAATTTCAAATTCAAGAAGATTGGTGATGAGGATAATGCTAGTCTTATTGATGAATTTTTGGAGGAAGATATTAGAAATGCGGTATGGGATTGCGATACTTAGAGGAGCCCCGATCTGGACGAGATCAATTTTGAATCATTAAAGAGTTTTTGGGAAGTGCTTAATGAATAACTCCTTAGATTCCTTACATAATTTCAATCAAATGAAAGATTGTTTAAAGGAGCCAATAGTTCCTTTATAACCTTGATTCCTAAAGTGGAGAATCTGGTGAAGTTGAAAGAGTTCTGGCCTATATCATTAGTTAGGTGCATGTATAAAGTGCTAGCTAAACTTCTTGCAAACAGATTGAAGAAAGTGATGCATAAGGTAATATCAGAATCCAAATTTGCATTTTTGGAGGGGTGTAAAATAGGAGATGGTATTCTATAGCAAACAAGATGGTAGATGATGCTAAGAGAAGGAAATAAGAAGCTTTACTGTTCAAAGTAGATTTTAAAAAGGCTTACGACTTAGTGGATTTGACCTTTCTTGACTACATGATGGAGAGGACAAGCTTCAGTATAAAGTGGAGAAAATGGATAAATGAATGCTGTGAACATCAACCATTTCGGTGTTGGTAAACGGAATCCCTACCAAAGAGCTCTCAATTGGGATGGGTTTGGGACAAGGGGATCCTTTGTCCCCTTTCTTATTCTCGTTGACAACATAAGTCTTCAATTTAATGATAAATACAACTGTGAAGAAAATTCTTTTCAAAGGGTACGAGTTTGGAAATGATGAAAAGAAAGTGTCACATATCCAATATGCACATGATACTATCATAATGGGTAAGAGAAGTTGGAGCAACTTATGGGAAATAAAAGCAAACCTTCAACTGTTTGAATTAGTATCGGGGTTAAAATTAAACTTACATAAGAGTTATTTAATTGGAGGTGTTGTACCCCAAAATTTGCCCTCCCATATTTCACAATACATTTCAAGTGAGATCCTCAAATTGCTCAAGGAAGTCCAAGAGTTGACCAGACAAACTCTCTCCTGAGGCAGTCTACCTCAAATTAGGGTTTCATGTTGCATCAAGATACTTGAGTCCAAAGGGTCTTAAATGCTCACCATTGTCCTAAAATGTTCTCAAGATCATCCATGTCAAGTTTCAAGCCTTGCAGAGGAAGTTTGCTCAGTCAATTGCTTAAAACAAAAGTCAATTGTGGCCCACATACAGTCAAACTTTAAGATTTTTGGTCAACATCCTCATTTTGAAGTATTATTCATCATTTGATCAAGGGTTGATCATGATTCCTCAAGGATTGCTCACAATTCATCAAAACCCAAAAGTTGCTAAATTCGGGTTTTGCAGGAAAAGTCAACTAAACTTTGACCAAGCATAACTTTCTCATACTTTATCATAAATGACCCATCCAAAGCTCATTTTGAAGAGGATGCAATTCCCTACAATTCATCTTCATCTCCCAAGTTCAAAATATGCACTCACAAGAAGATATGAATTTGGATATTATAGGTCATTTTGAAAAGTCAACAAAAACACCTTTTTTGTCAAAGCTTCATACATTAACATGGAAGACTCAACTGATCATGCAAGACTTATAAATAGAGCCTTAGACCACAGTAGAAAGAGTTCTTCCTTTTGGCAAGAACTTTAGAGATTTTATATTGAGCAAATATTCTTTTCAGTATTATTTTTATTTCCCAACTATTTCTATATTCCTTTCTAGCATTATTTTCTTCTTTACGGTTAAATATATTCTCCGATCGAAGAAAAGCCTACAATTTGTGCATGAGTGCTTCTGTCTTCAGAGTTATTACCAGGTTTATGTTTACAAATTCTTATTGCTTTTTAATCAATATAATTATGTTTATTTTTGTTTGTCCCTTAAATTATTCTGCGATTTGGTTTAATATTATGTTAGGCTAGAAATCCTATACCGGTATGTAAAGTCACTCAACCAAGGGAACGAGTAACTTAGTTGGGATTATTTTTACTACAAAACTTTCTTTTCTGGCCTAAGTTACTATTTTTCAATCATTACATTGTTTTGTTACGGAAGTAAAAAAACAGATAGAGGTTAGGGTCAACAATACGGAAGTTTGAGATCTTTTAACTGGACAGTAGTAATTAGGCATTGGCTTAAAATACAGCGGAAGCACTTTAAAGTTAATTAATATTTTATTTAGTTTTCAAAAAGTGTTTTTAACTCCTGCGGGATGGCGGAAGCGTACGTTAGGACTTAAATGCATAGCCTAGATCAACAAAACGACAGTGTGAGGCGAGGGTTTTTAAACTAAATAAGTTTTACTGAAAGCTGTTTTGAAAATATAAAGACGCCCAACAGGTCGCTAGTTCCCGAGGTACGACTATTGCATACTGGTAATTAAGCTCATTGATTATTAAAAATCCAACTTAATTTAGTATTTAGTTTTCCCTACAACCCAATCAAATATTCATTAGCTTTAGATTTGTGAAGTAACGATAGAAGACGGTAGATCGATTCATCAGTCTCTGTGGTTCGATATCTTTTAAAACTACACGATAAGACTGTGCACTTGCAGTCCGAATCATTGGATACATAAGTACAATCCCGATCATTTTTCATTTTTTTAGTTCTAATTGGAATATGTTATATCATCCAAGGTGGGATAATTTCCAATATACCCAATTAGAGGATCCTTGTATAATGTCTCAATATGATGTGCAATATGTCGTGAGCATGATTTTTTTATCAGTCGTATCTTTCATGAATGGTATTGTTATTGAGATTTATTTACATGATGATTATTATTCTGAAAATGATGTTAGCAATTGAGTTATATGCATTGTTAATTGTGATGGACTTTATTTTAGCATGAAAGTAACACATCCAAATGAAAAATTATTGAGTAATAATAACTGTGTTCAAGGTAATTTTATATGAGGAATTTGTGAAGTTGGGACATGTATCTTATTTGAGGATACCGTCAAGTAGAAAAGACCTTCTGGAATACATTTTGCAATGGATATTCGCCCACTTTGATCTCGAGGACAAGATTATTTTTAGAGTGAATTGTAATGATAATATCAATGTTATGTTGGTTCAAGGTTTGCTGATAATGAAATTTTACAATGAGGGAACCATTAGTAACATCAAAGTGATAGAAGTGGAAAACTTGGGGAGGAGTAGGCATAAGAAGATGATTAGTAGGTTGTGGTGTTGCTGCAGGCGTGATAACAAGTTATTGATATATGAATATGTTCTAAAAGGATGTTTGATTGATAAATTGAATGGCAGGAAAAGCGTGTTAATTGCACATTATAAATGTAGCTCACTCATTGTTATTGATGTTGTTGAGGGACTTGAATATTCACACTCTGGTTATTTTCTGCCTCATAAGCATATGTGTTCTAACAAAGTACTCGGTTTTTGAGAGGAAAGTAGAATATATTGAAGTTTCTAAAATTGTTAGTTGTGTCAGTAAAGGGATGGGAAGAAAAAAATGGGATCCTGGTGGCCAATTGAAGATGTGCACAAAAGCTTGGATCTTCAATTTTTAAGCAACGGGATCCAAGAAGAAAATTTGAGATGAATCATGTGGCATTAAATGATGTTGCATTCTCAGCCCATATTGTTCTACTTACTACATTCACCTTATACCAGATTAGAATTTATGATCGTGGAAATCAAAAAATCTTAAAAACAAGTGCAAGTACTTACAATAATGGTGACATTAGCTTCACTTGTTTACGTCTTTATAGCTTTGCCTTCACGTGGTTGGCTTTGGATAATCTCTATATTCAATTTTATCCAAATTACTTTGATAATTATTAAATACATTCCCCAGGCAATGTTTAATTTCATGAGAAAAAAGTACAGAAGGATGAAGTATTTGATTGGTTTTGCTTGAATTTTTTTTGAAGTGTAGCAATTTTCAAAACCTTAAAGACAAGGTGGTTTTCCCAGATTGGTGGAATGTAATGAGTTAGGCCCAAGTTATATAAGTCCATTATAACTAGTGGTGGTGAGTTAGTATCCTTTATAAGGATTTAGATAGTGAGTAATTGATTTATGTCAATGTTATAAATAAGTGATTGGTGATTATAATTATTATCAATCAAATGAATGAAAAAGTTAGTTTAAAATTGTTAGTATCTTTTAGTGAGATTTTTCTCTATTTCTCTTAGTAGAAAAAGCATCTTCATAACATATTTGTAATATTTCTTGTTGAAGTTGTTTTGATTTGGTTTTTTTCCCTCAATGGTGTCTTTCATGGACTATTGATTCTTGGATATGTACCATAGGATAAATTCATGCTTGAAGTAGCAATTTTCTACTATGTTATTAATTGAAGCAACTAGAGAAAATAATCAATGAAGTTTCCATCAAATGTTATTTATCCCAAAGAAGGGAAAGGAAAACATTGAGTAAACCTGAGAGAAAACAAGGTCTTGCGACCAAGAGAAAGTTACGGGAGTCGATTATGTATGGGGAAGGTATCAGCACCCCTCACGTCCGTGGTACTCCACGAGATCCATTATTTTTATTCTAATCAAAGGGTGTGTTTATATCTAAAGCTAACAAGCTAAGTGAAATGCATGAATGTAGATAATTATATACAAACAAAAAGAAGGTATTTTATTATTGCGCCCGCCTTTGGTCGTGAGACCTAGTGACTACGTATTCCGGAAGAATCAGAGCATTGTAGTTCTTCTAAAACAATTTGGTTTATTTTTTTTTATGAACGATGCTAATTCCGCATGCTACTACAGCTCGAACTTTGGAGACTCACGCGTTGTCGTAGAAAGGAATTAACATGTTCTTACCTAAAAAGGTTTTCAAAAGAAAAAGCCCAAAGGCAAAAAGGTTTGAATTGGTTGAGTCTTTTTTACCTTGAAAAAAGGATTTAGTGATTTGAACCACATTAAAGGCTATGATTTAAAGGAAGCACAAGGTTAGGAATGCACCACCTCATACTCCTCCCAATGCTTTAGGCTCATGACACATGGTTCGCATCATTATTGTTAAGTGTTTTTGGCATTTTTTATTAAGAAAAAGAACTTTTAGTTTTAGATGGATGCAAAAAAAAAGAAAAATCTAAAGGAAACTCAAGTCCTAATATTGTCATGCAAGTGTGGCCCTAAGGTGGGGATACAGAGAATCCTACCTAATTGTGATCATGCTAAGCTTTTCAAACCTAAAGTCTACTCAATTCGTCTTAACCAAGACTGAATCAAGAATCCTATGGGAGCATGCAAACAGTCAACAAATATCATAGGCCCAAAATCGAATGAACAACAAGTATCATCATCAAGCATTATTTGTTATGAATTGCAAACAAAAGATAACTAACAATTACGTACAAAATTAATCACAATTTATTAAAGAAAATAAAAGGAAAAAATCCTAATTAAATTCTAAAGAGAAAAGTCCTAAAACAATTCTAACTTCTATTGTTGGTTTTTATCATCTTTTTATCACTAATTTTATTAGAAAAAATCATGAAAAGAAAATTAATAAGAATGGGAAATTAAAATTCTAATTCGAAGGGGGTGCAAGTCTAGAAATAGGTGTGAGATTAGCACAAGGGCCTAGGTGCTAGGCCCAGTAGAATTGAGTCCAAGAAAGTTTTTGTAACAATAGCTTCAATCATATAAAAACTCAAAAATGGGCCTCAGGGAAAACCAGTCCAAACCCACTTCTCAATTTTCAACCTTTCATTCTCAATATTTATTATTCAGCTTATTTGATTTAAGAAAAGAATTGAAAAAAACAAATTGACAGAAAGATTAACAAAAACAACGCATTTTGTGAGTTGTTTATGGTTGAAAGTCATGTGGATTTTTAGATTTCTCAAACAAAAGAGTTATTTCCTCTCTCAACTCGTATACACCGCGGCTCATGGCCTTCTGCCGTTGTCGTCCTTCACCCGCTTCCGTCTCTCTTCTTTATGTTTTGAGCTGTGAACTTCATCTTGGTTTTGACTGAGTTCTCACACGGACCTTACCTTCACTCTTCTCTGTGATTTCATCTCAAACTCTTTAATGAATCATCAACACCACAATGTCCTTCTTGTTCATCTCAACTCACAAAGTTCGCTCGTAATCAAACATTAGAATATCAAGCGCATAGATGATGATAAGCGAAGGTTTGGGGCTTACTGATTGGACTCGCTCTGATGGCGTTTCGTGGTGACGAAGATAGCAAACCATAAATCTAGAGATTCTTCCATAAATAGTTCAGGTATGCTTTCTTGCTTGACTTCTTCATTCTCTTCTTCTTACGCATTCTTCTTCTGCTTTTGCTTTCTACATTTTCTGAAATTTGTTATTGTGATTCTGAGACTGTTACGAATCGTGGATGCATTGTGGTTTGAAGCAGATTGAGGATGAATATTTGATGATGAAGATGCGTGTACGGATTGAAGGCGATTATGGCGGTAGCATTGAATTTTTTACAGTTAGATGAAGACCATTGAAGAGAGTGAAGCATAGAGAATTGATAGGAGTTATATTTAGTTTTCTGATGGTGATTCTTCCCACAGATTTGAAAAATGATGATGAATGAAGGTGCAAAGAAGGCTCAGAGATATGAGAGAGTTTTTGTGTTGGTGATTCCTCTGGAAAAATGAAGAATGAGAGGATTGAATAGTTGATTCTGTTATATAGAAATGAGATTTAGTTATAGGTAAAAGGATCTCAACCTTTAATTCTACAAGTTAGTTATGCAAATCGGCAGATGAGATTCAATCTAAGTTTTACTCTGAAACTTCTATTATTTGATCTGAGTTGTCTTTTGTTGAACTGGTTTTTCTTTATATTCTTCTGATTAAATATTCCTGATGTACTATTCTGAGTTTCTAGTGAGTTTTCATGATTTTATATTCTTCTGATGTAAGATTTCCCCCCTGAAATTCTGTTATGAACTATTATGCTTATATTTCTTTTCCTCTTGGTTGAACTGATTTTGAACTAAGATATGGTTTTGGTTATTTGCGATGTGCAAGTTGTTTTCCTTGGTTTTAGGCTTGTGGACAGTTTTGGTGCGACAAGTTGCGATGGTACGGTTTGGATGAAGCTTGAAGATCGCAAAGAGTTGGATTGGAAATTGGCATAACATGAAGAAAGCCTTAGGATTATATTTTTTTTCATAATTGTTTTTTTTGGTGCAAATTCTTGATGTAATATGAATTGGAATGGTGAATGTCCTTTTGTAACTTGTAATGAACATGATGTTTTGATAATGATGAACTTTGCTTATCATTTAAATAATGGATGCTTGAAAATGATCTTGAATGATGATGAACTTGAATGGAGTTTGAATCGATACTTGAATGACACTTGAATTTATCCTTGAATAAATCTTGTTACTTATTTTCAAGTGAACAAATCTTTCATCCTTGTGTGCTTTAAACAAAATTTAATCCATTGAATAATTTGAACAAATTTGAATTCATACCATGAATCAACACCAATCTAATTCTTTAATCCACGTCAAAATTGCATAAAAAGCAATAAGCACCATAAATGGCCTTAATCACAACATCATCTTTACATCATAGCTCCATACCATTGCAATTCAATCCATAAGATACCTCAACTTGACAAAATCTTTCTGCACTTGGTGTTCTTTACCAAAAATAATGCCTTGAGGAACACTTTGAAGATGATAAGGCTTGAAGAATGAAATCCATCAGACTTCAATGAATGTTACCCAATTCAAACATGGTGAAATGAACACTTATTCTCCATGAGACATCTTGAAGAAGAAACCTCGATTGAAGCACAACATATAAAAAACCATAACTTTTATCACACATGGGGAAATAAGCCCTAATAGCCTTGTAGCTTAAGGAGAAGGAAATCTTGATAATCACGAATCAAAACCCTAATTCCACATTTCACTGCTTGAAGAAGAATCTGAAGAATCAGGCTTTTATTGGATTTGTACAATGAAAACCAATGAAAACCCTACTTGCATGATTCGGTGATCTTTTTAACCTCAGGTGCTTTTATTGAATGAAATGTATGACCTAATTAAAAGATACAAATTGGATGCAAAGTCCAAACCAGATAAAAGAAGATATAAGGGAAAATTTTGGGGTGTAATATTAGTATTGTTGTAGTTGCTAAAAAACATGGAGTTCCTTACTATGATTTTTTTAACAAAGATGATAGTAATGTCATGGTTAATGGATATTGGGGAAAGGTCTTGTTAGATAACTAATGAATGGGTTATACTAAAAGATGATAATTAATTCATGACAAGAATTCAAGTCTTAAATGATATAGTAAAGTCATGGTTAATGGATATTGGGGAAAAGTATTGTTGGGTAAGTAATGAATAGGTAATACTGAAATATGGTAATGAATTCATGAGAAGAATTCGAGTCTTAATATTATTATATTTATTGTTCAATCTCTTTAGAAAACAAGTGGTGTAAATAGACATATAACATGGTATTAAGAATATACTTAACTATAAAGTTTAGATGAGATAAAATCATATTTATTTTAAACAGTAGTTAAGTCATGTGAAAGATTTAAGTCTTAGATGATAATAAAGTCAAGGTTAATTAATGGTAGGGAAAAGTCTTGTTGGATAAATAATGAGAGTCTTAAATGGTACTCCCTCTATTTTTTATTATAACTCGCTTTGAAAAAAATGTGTATCATAATATAAGTCACTTTACAATACCAATGAATAATTGATGATAGTTTTCCTATTATATCCTTAAATATTTATTATTCACTTTCCTTTCAATTATGTAAATGTATATTCTCCATGTCACTAATGAAGGACAATTTTGTCAAAACTTTTATAAATTTCTCCTTTTCATACAACAATCATTATTTTTCTTAATACATGTAAAAAGTCCAAAATGACTTATAATAAATAAATAAATGTAGTAATAAAGTCAAGGTTAATGGATAGTTATAACATGATACTAAGAATATACTAAACTATAAAGTTTAGATGAGATCAAAACATATTTAATGAATAGTTATAATATGATACTAAGAATATACTAAACTGAGATCAAAATATATTTATTTTAACTCGCCGTCTGTGGGAATATACTAACATGATACAATGAAAACCAATGAAAACCCTACTTGCATGATTCAATGATCTTTTGAACCTCAGGTTCTTTTATTGAATGAAATGCATGACCTAATTAAAAGATACAAATTGGATGCAAAGTCCAAACCAGATAAAAGAAGATATAAGGGAAAAGTTTGGGGTGCAATATTAGTATTGTTGTAGTTGCTAAAAAACATGAGTTCCTTACTATGGTTTTTTTAACAAAGATGATAGTAATGTCATGGTTAATGGATATTGGGGAAAGGTCTTGTTAGATAACTAACGAATGGGTTATACTAAAAGATGATAATTGATTCATGACAAGAATTCAAGTCTTAAATGATATAGTAAAGTCATGGTTAATGGATATTGGGGAAAAGTATTGTTGGGTAAGTAATGAATAGGTAATACTGAAATATGGTAATGAATTCATGAGAAGAATTCGAGTCTTAATATTATTATATTTATTATTCAATCTCTTTAGAAAACAAGTGGTGTAAATAGACATATAACATGGTATTAAGAATATACTTAACTATAAAGTTTAGATGAGATAAAATCATATTTATTTTAAACAGTAGTTAAGTCATGTGAAAGATTTAAGTCTTAGATGATAATAAAGTCAAGGTTAATTAATGGTAGGGAAAAGTCTTGTTGGATAAATAATGAGAGTCTTAAATGGTACTCCCTCTGTTTTTTATTATAAGTCTGCTTTGAAAAAAATGTGTATCATAATATAAGTCACTTTACAATACCAATGAATAATTGATGATAGTTTTCTTATTATATCCTTAAATATTTATTATTCACTTTCCTTTCAATTATGTAAATGTATATTCTCCATGTCACTAATGAAGGACAATTTTGTCAAAACTTTTATAAATTTCTCCTTTTCATACAACAATCATTATTTTTCTTAATACATGTAAAAAGTCCAAAATGACTTATAATAAATAAATGTAGTAATAAAGTCAAGGTTAATGGATAGTTATAACATGATACTAAGAATATACTAAACTATAAAGTTTAGATGAGATCAAAACATATTTAATGGATAGTTATAACATGATACTAAGAATATACTAAACTGAGATCAAAATATATTTATTTTAACTTGCCGTCTGTGGGAATCGAACCCACGACCACGTGGTTAAAAGCCACGCGCTCTACCAGCTGAGCTAAGACGGCTACATGTTTTGTTTTTCAATTTTAAATATATTAAATTATACTTTTAAAATTATACTCTGATAAAAATGAAATACTTTGTGAGATAGATTATTTTATATATAAAAACAGTTTAAAGGTTTAGATTTAGATTTTTTTTAAATTATTAAAAAACTAAATTAATATATATTAAAAAAATAAAAGAGAACTTACTCAAACATGTACTCAAAGAAGATTCAAAATAAATGTTTACTTTGACTAAAAATAAGATAAAACACAAATAAGGAGTATAATTACATTATAGAATACCCAATAACATAACAATGATATAATTAAGCCACTAAGAATTTAAATAAAAAAATCATCAAGTCTTTTGGTCTTCATCCACCACCAAGAAAGAACTTTGGTCTTTTCAACCAGATGCAAAATCCTAAATTCTTAGTTATCAAAACTAAAAAATTTATTTTCTTATAGATAACCTAGATGATCGCCAACCAAATTATTCAAAAGCACTTACGAGACTCGTTGATAAAAGAATGGGATCCAAAAATTGCAAAACATGATCACCGATGACATTCAGATGGTCCTAGAGAATCCTCAACCACTACAGGACACAAATCCAAACCCGACTAAAAATCACACTATATAAATAAATGTTGAAAGTTCTTGTGTTTTTCGCAGCCACTTAAACACTCTTGAGCCTGAAGGTATTATTACATATTATTTCATAGTGTATTTAGTAAGGGTCGGGAAAGAAGACACCTCAATAAACAACATGAACAAATAATTGTTTCTTTATCACCTTCCACACGAGCAAAGACATTTTAAGTGTCGTGATTGTGTTTCAAATGAGCTTCACGAGCGGTTCAGGATCAATCTATTATTCATGAATTAGAATATGATATTTGTTGGTGCACAAGGAAGATAAAAGACAAAAAGAATATTTACTGATAGCTTCAAAAAATAAGGATTTACAATGAATTACAATAACCTACTCCACTAGGCTATTTATACACACAAATTAAATCTAAAATATATCTTCTACAAAGATATAAGAAGATCTAAGATATATATCTTCTAACAAAGATATAAACAATCTAAAATATATTCCTAAATATAAATTAATATCTAACACCATCCCTTAATTTATATTTACCCAAAACTGACAACACCAATTCCATCCCTTAAACCAAGAAATTGATCAGTTTTGATAGTCTTTGTCAGAACATCTGCCAGCTGCTTCTGAGTGTACAGTGCACAACCTCTATTATTCCATTCTAAACTTGATTCCTCATAAAATGATACTTGGTCTCAATATGCTTGCTTCTCCCATGCAACACTGGATTCTTGGCAAGATTGATTGCAAACTTGTTATCAATCATCAACTTCAGAGGTTTATTCACCTCAATCTTCAGATCTTTCAGCAAGTTCAAAATCCACACAACTTGACATGCAGTCAGAGAACCTGCAATATATTCAGCTTCACAGGTTGACAGAGCAACGACAAGTTGCTTCTTAGAACACCAAGAAATAGGACCTCCCAGAAATTTGAATAAGTACCCAGAAGTACTTCTTTTGTCAACTCTATCTCCGCACCAATCAGAATCAGAATAACTCAAGTTTTGATTCGATCTTTCTTCCAGACGGAAATAACACTCCATATTTCAGAGTTCCCTTCACATACCTCAGAATCCTGACTGCAACTTGGTAATAGGACCACTTTGGTTTGCTCATAAATCTGCTAACCATTCGAACTGCATAGAAAATATCAGGTCTGGTATTACACAAATACCTTAGAGAACCAACCATCTGTTTGAATGTTATAGCATCCACATCCTCTCCATCAGAATCAAAATCCAACTTCTGATTCGTATCAGCAGGTGTGACAGCAATCTTGCAATTTTCTAGCTCAAATCTCTTGAGAAGCTCTAGTTCATACTTCATCTGATGTAAAATGATTCCTTTCTCAGAGTATATAAATTCCATCCCTAGAAAGGAACTCATTTTTCCAAGATCTGTCATCTCAAACGCATTCATCAGAACTTTCTTGAACTCAGCTATCTCTTGTTCAGAACTTCCTGTGAGTAATATGTCATCAACATATAAACAGACCAGAATCATATTACCTTCTGAAGTGTGCTGAACATAAACATCATACTCCATCTCACACTTCTGAAACCCTTGTTCTTTGAAAAACGAATCAATTTTCAAGTTCCAAGCTCTGAGCGCTTGCTTCAATCCATACAATGATATCCACGCTTGAATGAGTAGCCATCAACATGATTAGGAGTCCACTTCTAATGGTTTGACAATATTATTTTGCAAAAAAATGTTATGTAAAAAATAACATTATGTTACATGTTCCTCCTCTAATGAAAAGAGTCATGTCTGTTACCAATAATCAGACGCTCGGAATCTCAATATAACCTACTTGTCTTCGTCATAGAAATATTTTTACCAGCCACCAACTTATAAAATCGACGAAACTTATAACAAAGATTTTCTCCCTTCAACCTATTATCCTTTTAAAATGACGTTCCTTCCCATTATTCACCAAAATAAACCTACAAAATAGTATAAAAAAACATATTTGACGAGTATTATGCAGTCGTCCACGAACATGTTTTTAGATTTTCCACTTTGATAACACTTTTTCTTATTATACTAATCATCACAATATAAAATAAACTTTTGCAAGGACTATCTCCAAATTAAGAGATCAAAATATTAAAATGGAGTCTGGTTGCTTCGTCATCCTCAAGTTCATAACATTGAAGTAGAGATGTTCAAAACCGAACTGACCCAATAGAAAACTGCAAATTGATCAAACTAAATCAAAACCGTAAAAAATCATATTTGGTTCGGATTTGTTTGGGTTATTTTTTAACAAAATTGTGCGGTTCGGTTCCATTTTTGGTTTATATTTTATCAACCGAACCAAACCGAACTAAACCGCATTATGTTACAACCCAAACTTCACTTAACCCACATACAACCCAAACTCAAATCTATTATACCTTAGCCTTAGGATTACAAATGCTTTTCTCTTCCTCACACTTAAGGTTTCAATTTAAGTCTTCTCAAATCTCTCATAGCGGTAGCGTGTCTTCTACTCATCTTTTTTTCCATGTACATCTTGCATCTTCTTCTCTATTCTCTCATCTCTTATGTTCTTTCTTTTTCATCTTCTTATTTTTATTCTACTATCCTCTCTTCCAATTACATTTTTAATGCACCTCTTTTTCTTCTATGATCTCTCCTCTCTTCTGCTCTTTCTTTTTCATCTTCTTCAATCTTTCATCTCATTTGTTTTTTTATTTCACTATAATGTTTTTGATATTGTTTTATGTTATTATATTATATTTTTTATTCCACTTTTTCTCTAATCTTATTTTTATATTAAATGGAAAGTTGTTGTCTAAATATGATTAATTTTATTGTTATTTGATAACGCATAAATGATTAAATACAAAGTTTTATTGTCATCTATATGTGTATATGTCTCAATAATTATTATGTAAAAAACTGAACCAACTCAAACCATATTAGTTTAGTTTGATACAGTTCAATTTTATTTTTAAAATTCAATCAAACTAAATCGAACCGCACACTTTTTTCTCTTGTAATTCGAATAATTTTTTACATAAAAACCGCCTAAACCACACTACAAACACCTCATATTAAAGTTGAGAGACATACTCTTATGAATATCTGATCGGAACTTTATGAGTCTATTGGGATACTAACTGCAAGTATACAGTTTAGTCGTTCTAGTTTTAAATGATTATCGAACCCACAAAGACTGAGGATCAATCGCATACGATCTAATGCTACAATTGTCTAACTAAGCGATGAATATTTGGTTTTTAGGGGGAAAATAGTTTAATTAAAGATAATAGTAATAGCTATACCGGTATGTGATAGTCGAACTTCGGGAATTCGATGAATCGCTTGGCATATTAAGTATTTCGGTAAAAAAGAATTGTTTAAAAACCTGAGACATACACTCCCGTGTTCATGAAATAAGTCATGCTACTAAACCTAGTGGATGCACTTTAAATTTAATAACACTTTTTGAAAACAATTTGAGTTTAATTAATTTATTAAAACACTCTCATGTATTTAAAAATTAATGTTTCGTTACCACTATTTGGGTTGAACCCCAGCTCTCGCATGCAGGTTCTTGCCTTAATTAATTTCCCACTCTCGTGGCAAAATCGTGTTAATTATCCTCTCACTCTCGTGACAAGGGTAGTTCAATTAAATATGGAAATTGGAAACCAGAAATTGTTTTATAAATGTTTTTAGCCAAGTTATCACTGAATTCCTTCGGTACTTAGGAGTCACATACCGGTACAATTAATTTAGCCGGACATAATATATTTAATAACTATGCAATTTAAAATATAATTCATAAAAATAAATGACATAATACAAGAATAAATAAATATTAATTGCATAAAAAACCTGGAAATAATGTTGCTATGGTAATCTTGGATGTTACAAATTCCTTGCAGCTCAATCGAAATCAATAAATTGTGTTAATTCTTAAATGAAGAATTAACACTTTAAAACTAATGCTGGAATAGAAATTACATTACGTGTAGAAAAAGCTCAAAATCAAGAAAATAGAATAATTGCAGGAAAATAGAAATTTGGTTATGGGAAAAATTCTTCGACCTTGATCCCTTGAACTACCACATATATATAGGAGAAAATATTGCAGTTGAGAAAATCTTGGAAAAGGCTTGAGTGAAGTAAAACCAGGATGCATGGTTACTGAGTGGAGGAAATATAGGAGAAGAGTTCTGCCCTCACATTGTCGACGTCTCCACTAATTCATAATGTTCCCCTTTATGCGTGTGACGGTCGTCACAAGTGGGTGATGGTCGTAATGCGCTTAATTAGCATATTACGCTCGTCAATGATGTGTGACGAGCGTTCTTTCTGGTTGAGGAGGCGTTACGGTCGTCACAGGGTGTGACGGTCGTCACCGTTACAAAATCTGCAGACTTTGCAGATTTGGTTCTTTTCTCTTCTGTTTCTTGTTTAGCTTCCTTCATGTGGTCCTTTTTCATTGGTTTGAGTTGACAAATGTTGTACCTGTGAAAAGACATAAAAACTCGGAATAATCGGGAGTTAGACGACTCAATGTATTATAAAATCGGTAAAAAGCATAGTAATTATATGATACGATTTCTCGTTATCAAATTCCCCCATACTTAAACCTTTGCTTGTTCTCAAGCAAATAATCATTTGAAAGGTCGGACAAGTTTTGTCAAGCGCATATGCATGACATACCTTGGATTTTTAAAGCAATTTTGGGAAATCCTCGTCGGTTCGGCCAATACTTGAGTGAAACACTAAAGATACGCTAATGACACAAGCAATAAGCTTAGTCGTAGGCTTCCATTTCAAACGAGCTATCCAACAGTTCCGTTATAATTCTGTCCAGAGTTCCTCGTATCTATTTCACCCGGTTTCGTTCTGGCGCAATCACATTAAGCCCTTTGTCTTAGCACATACGTAGTGGAGTAACCGGTTAGTGACTTTGATCTTTTAGCACGGGGTCTGATACACGAATGTGGCAACCCTGCATACATTATCCAAATTGAAGGTTGTGGGGGATCGAGCCATAGCACGCCCTACCAAGTCTAGAACCAGATACCTCTGAACCAACCAATAGTGGATTCCTTTGTTATTTGCTCAACTCTTATATGTGACCGTATATTTTGGTGCACAAAATTTCTTTTCTTTTAGCAGCGAGATAGGAAGGATATTTTTATGACCAGGCATAAAACACTTATATTCATCGATTCTCCACGTGGTTTGTGTCAAGACGGTGCCGACTGCTAGTATAAACTACTAGGGGTTACTCTAGAACTTAAAACTCCAGATATCGGTATAATGGTTATTGAAACGGGAGGAGCACTGTCCAGCTCTTCTTGCATTTCGTCCGCGGGGGCATTAGGCTGGTCTTCATGAGTAGGAGCACGCCCCGCGGGAGCTGCAGGATCGGACAACCAGTTAGCTCGATTTCGTGGATCGATTCGGTCCCTGCAAGGCAAAATGATGTTTTGATAAACAGTGTTTCTGACCACAGTGTTCCTTGGAGTTGAGCTTGTGGTTGCTGTCACGGGCGAAGATTTTGTTGCTGAGGATGCAGTGGAAATAGCGTATGGCCGGATTATGAATGTGGGTGGCATTGAGGTGGTTGTAGGATCCGGCACAGATGTTTTTCATACTGTGATATAAGTTAAAAGCTTCCTCACCAAAATTATCCGGTACCCGGAGATGGACACCTTCGTCAGAACAGAAGCCTAAAAGTCGCGCGATCTCGGTTTGGGGCAGCTCGTGCTCTATGCCAAACATGCGAAATTTGGCCAGGCCTGACAGTTGGTTCGTGGCACCTAGCGCAATGATGTATACAAAGGAACTCAAAAACTCAAGGGTTAAAGTTTCATAAATCGGTCGCGGTTCGCGGCACAGGTTCCATAAATCCACACTCTGCAACAAGTGTCGGACACTGTCAAGTAGTCCCAAACTCCTCAAACAGTCAAGATCAACATACCGTGTAGGTTGGAGACCGCGGCGTTGAAACTTCTGGAATTTGACCCGTTGGGTTTCTCCTTGTTCGCCGGATCTGAAAGTGAGAGCGGGAGCTTGTTGATTGTTGGCCATGGTGTTTGTAAAACGGATTGAAAAAGGTTTGGAATGAGAATGGAGTAGTGGGTTGATGGGGTTTTTAGTGTTAGAATGTTGGAAGTTTGAAAAAAATGGAGTGGGTATGTTACCGTTATTTTGCAGCAATGGAGGATGGAGGTTTGTAGGTTTTGAAGACAAAGATGGAACAACTCTGTAATAGCCGTTCTGATATATTGTGCGCGTGACGGTCGTCACGAGGGTGTGACGGGCGTAACATGGTGAAACGCGTGTTACGCTTGTCACAAGGGTGTTACGAGCGTCATGCGTTCAATGTCATTAATGAGAAGACCGTTACAAGACCGTTACATATATATGTATATATATTATTTTCTTAATATTATAATTTAAAATATTCTAATATTATAATTTAAAATAATATTTACCAACACACTAATGAAATAATATTTGCAGAAAATATAAACAGTAAATAAAAAAATAAAAAATATACTGAAAATGAAATACATGAATGAAAATAAAATAATGGCAGTAGGACAATAAAACTTGATACTTGATAAATAATTGAAATTGCATTAATCCATAAGAATTGTTTGGAAATAAAAATAACTTAAATAAAAAATGATAAAATGCTAGAACAAACTAGATTCCTCCCCCACACTAAAACTAAACAGTGACCTCACTGTATGTACAAATGCAAGAGAAGAACAAATCAAGATAACAACAGCAATCTCTAGCCACGGGGAGTATGGAACATATGTTGGTGCATGAAATCCAGCTGGTCTGTCACCAAATCCATGAAAACAATGAAGTCCACTCGTAGAGATGTAAGCTCACCCCGCATTTCGGTAATTTCTTCATGCAAAGAGTTGAGGGTAACAGTAGGTGGAGGCGGTGGTGGTATCTCTGGAGCCTGGGTGGTAGTCTCAGTAGAAACTACTTGCTGCTCCCATGGATCGGGAAACTGGTGGTAACCCGGTGGTGTTGCAGGATCTTCAGCATCACGAGAGGTGTTGGGTACTTCATAGATGTCAATAGTGGAAGGAGACGAAGGCGGTGTAGGAGGATATTGGAGGTCAAAAAGCCAGTTTGCTCTATTGTGGACACTAGTGATAGGGTTCGGGAGCATAAACTGGTGGACAGTCTCATGATTAATTAACAACTCGAATTCATCTGGCCCAAGATTCCCTATAAAACTGGTGTTGAAGCAGAATTCAATGTTCATTGGCTTTATTCCATAATGCGGGGCTGATCCTAGCATAGGCCTTCAGAGTCCAATGGCATTAGAGATCATAGTGACTAAACCACCCAACAGGATTGGTGCATTCGGAGTTTGTATAATACGTTCCATGTTAGCTAGCAAATAAGCGGAACCGTTTACTAGACGGCTCTGAGAAGCACAGTACATAATGAAGAGCTCATCACGTGACACAGATGTAACATTTTGCTCTTTACCAAAAAGGGTATGGGCGATGATCTTATGAAAGTACCTGATAGCCGGATTGTGGATGGACTCAGAATAAAGGTCAGACGGCTCTGGATGGTTATTGCCAGCAATGCTACCCCAGAAAAAATCAAGGTCAGAATCAAGCAATAGGTCCTCCTGGGTCATAGTAATAACATCAGAGCCAAAAGGGAATCCTAACAGGTTGGCAAACTACCTAAGGTTATAGTGGTAGTCCATGTCAAACAGCCTGAAGGTGATCAACCCACGGTTGAACCCTAACCCATGATTTGGAAGGTAGCTCAGTGTTCTCAGGAACTCAAGGGTCAGCTTCCTGTAGGTACAATACCGTCTCCGAATAGGAGCAGTGTCCCAGCCTATCTGGTGTAGCAGATACATGACACTCTCATGAATGCCTAGAGCAGTCATAACATGGTCATCAATGTAAATTGTAGGGCACATTTCACGCTCAGCCAGATCCTCAAAGCGTCTTCTCTGGTGCCTGCTTCTCAAGGTGATATTCATGTAGTTTACTCGTGCCATGGAGCTAAATATGAAAGCTAAAGAATTACCCCTGAAAATATTTAATAAATGTTTGAAAAACTTAAGTTAGTATTTTTAGGTTAAAAATGCCGAAGTTAAATCAAAAAGAAAAAGAAAGTTTAAAGGAAAAATAAAAATAGAAGAAAAAGAAAATAAAAAGGAGTAAGAGATGCAACATGAAAGTTTTAAAGATTAAGAAAAAGAAAAGAAAATTAAAAACATATTAAAACAATAAAAATAATTAAAAGAAAACATGGGTTGCCTCCCACGAAGCGTCTTTGTTTTATGTCGATGGCTCGACAGATAATACCTATTCAGTTAGGTATCGGGGTAGGCGGCTCACTTAACTGCAGATAAGCCGAATAGTTCAGATTTTCGACGTTAAAATAGTGCTTTAGGCGCTGGCCATTGACTATGAATGGTTCGATAGAATTTCCTTTAATTTCTATCGCACCACTTGGGAAAACTTTATTAATTTCGAATGGTCCTGACCATCTGGAACGTAATTTTCTCGGGAAAAGTTTCAGTCTAGAGTTGAATAGGAGTACGATGTCTCCTTCCTTAAATTCTTTCCGCGAGATACGCTTATCGTGCCATTTTTTTGTTCTCTCCTTATAGATTCTAGCATTTTCATAAGCGTCTAAACGCAATTATTCTAATTCATGGATATCTAATATTCGTTTCTCGCCAGCAATCTTGTAATTTAAATTAAGGGTTTTAATTGCCCAGTAAGCTTTATGTTCTAATTCTACTGGAAAATGACAAGATTTTCCATAAACTAATTTAAACGGCATTGTTCCGATAGGGGTTTTAAAAGCTGTCCTATATGCCCAAAGAGCATCATTTAGCTTGGAGGACCAATCTTTTTTGGATGTGGCTACGGTTTTCTCAAGGATTTCTTTAATTTCCCTATTTGACACTTCCACTTGTCCACTCGTTTGAGGATGGTATGGTGTGGCTATGCGATGTTTAACGCCGTATTTTGAAAGTAGTTTTTTGAAAATTCTAGAGATAAAATGGGAACCGCCATCACTGATTACGAGTCTTGGTACACCGAATCGTGGGAAGATAACATGCTTGAATAGTTTAAGTACCACTCGTGTATCGTTTGTGGGTGCAGCGATGGCTTCAATCCATTTTGATACGTAGTCAACAGCTACCAATATGTACTTATTTCCGAAAGATGTAGGGAACGGTCCCATGAAATCAATTCCCCATACATCGAAAATTTCTACTTCGAGAATCCCTTTTTGCGACATTTCGTCACGTCTAGATATATTTCATGTGCGCTGACATCTATCGCAGTTCATAATTGCTACGTGGACGTCCTTCCATAAAGTAGGCCAAAAGAAGCCAGCTTGAAGTATTTTTGCACAAGTTTTCGATGTACTAGCGTGTCCACCATAAGGGGCGGAATGGCAATGGGAAATGACGTTGTCTATTTCATCGTTAGGAACACAACGACGGTAGATACCATCAGCGCCTCTTTTAAAGAGTAATGGTTCATCCCAAAAGTAGTGTTTAAGATCATGGAAGAATTTCTTCCGCTGTTGGTACGTTAAATCGCATGGTAAAACACCGACGGCTAAATAGTTGACGAAATCAGCGTACCATGGTAGTGTGGTGTTGGTACAAATGGCTTTTACTACCGCAGTTGTTAAAGGTTCATTGTGTTGATCTAAATTGTCGGTAGGAGCTATCTCTAGTTTAGCAATAAGGCGTTCATAAGGGAAATCTTCGTTTATGGGAACACTCTCGGTTTGGATTCCATCTAATCTTGATAAATGGTCCGCTACCACGTTTTCAGTTCCTCTTTTGTCTTTTATTTCCAAGTCAAACTCTTATAGGAGTAAGATCCATCTGAGTAGTCGCGGTTTGGCATCTTTCTTACTTAGCAAGTATCGGATCGCAGCATGGTCCGTGTAAATAATGATTTTGGCGCCTACTAAGTAGGAACAAAATTTATCCAATGCAAATATAACAGCTAAGAGTTCCTTCTCCGTAGTGGCATAATTCATTTGTGCGGGATCGAGTGTTTTGCTTGTGTAGTAGATAGTGTGAAGCTTTTTATCTTTGCATTGTCCCAGGACTGCGCCTACAGCATAATCGCTCGCATCGCACATTATTTCGCCTTGTGCCCGCTGCACTTATCACTCTGAGAGCCCGGGGCATAATACGAATGATTGTTGGGCTTTGAAGAACAAGGTCCAAGACTTGATTGATGCAAAAGAGATTGAGTTTGAGGCGCCCGAGAGGCCTAATGTTGTGACTGCTCCCATGCCCAAGCATGGAGTGAATGCTGTAGAGGAAGACTTGTTTGGAGTTTCTGTGGATGATATTGTTACCCCTCTGATGACTGTTAAGAAGAACCTATTGCTAGCTGGTTTATTTCCGGGCTGTGGCGAAGGTTGCCATATATGTTCTATTTTACCTACTGGTTGCCCATTTCTGAAGTCAGGTATCCAAAACCTGATGAATAATAAGCAGATCCTGTTTGAGAAGATTGTTGTTCCTTCCATTCCTACTAAAGAAGTTTCCATTATTACCATTTTCGACAATTCTTCCAAAGCTCCCTTGAGGAAGCCTGTTAGAATTACATCTACTCCGAAGATCGCGCCTGTAATCATCACTGTTCCGGGGCCCATCCCCTACACCTCTGACAAAGCTGTCCCCTGGCACTATGGGGCTGATGTTTACGTTCTTGGAGTTAAGAAAGAGTTGGATGCTGATACCGGTATCAGCAACATTATTGGGCCTGCTAAAGTCACCCGCAGCGGTAGACTTTTCTCACCTGATATTGCTCCACCAACTGTCCGAAGACCTGTTATCATTATACCTGCAAGTATACCTACTGCCATTCCTGATCAAGTTCTTAAACCTACCCCTGTCGCCGAGTCATCTAACGCTTGGGGCAAAGGGATCACCACTGATGTGCCTACCCAGATGGAGGCACCGAAGACTATTACTGTTGAAGCTTCCAAGCATGAGATGGAAGAGATTCTGAAGATTATTAAGAGGAGTGATTATAACGTAGTTGAGCAGCTGGGGAAAACCCCATCCAAGATTTCTATGTTGTCACTATTGCTGTGTTCAGAGGCCCATGCCAAGGCCCTGATTACCTTCCTGAAAACTGCCCACATACCACAAGAGACATCAGCTGATCAGTTTACCGATTG
Source organism: Vicia faba (assembly GCA_948472305.1). Lineage (NCBI taxonomy): Eukaryota > Viridiplantae > Streptophyta > Magnoliopsida > Fabales > Fabaceae > Vicia > Vicia faba. The sequence goes on along the minus strand of CATIWC010002978.1, from coordinate 29,976 downwards.
TGTGGCCAATTTAACTGCTGATAATGGTTTGGGTTTCTCCGACGCTGATCTGACTGCTAAAGGGAAAAACCACAACGACGCCCTACATGTCTCCATTGAATGCAGGGGCACTACTCTTGCACATGTATTGGTTGACACTGGTTCTTCGTTGAACGTCTTGCCCAAGAAAGCTCTAGACAGGTTGGATTGCGAAGGGTTGGAGCTAAAACCAAGTAACATCGTAGTCAGGGCCTTTGACGGGTCTAAAAGGATGGTGCACGGTGAGGTTGATATTCCAATTAGAGTTGGTTCTCAGGTCTTCAATTCTACATTCTACGTGATGGACATTCGGCCGTCCTATTCTTGTTTGCTGGGTCGTCCATGGATCCACAAAGCTGGAGCTGTAACCTCAACGCTTCACCAGAAGCTGAAGTACCCGGTCAGAGGGAAGATTGTGACAGTACAGGGAGAGGAAGAGTACATGGTCAGCCACCTCAACTCGTTCAGATACATAGAGATGGATGGGGAGTTCATTGAAACCCCATTTCAGCACTTTGAAGAGGTTCCTCAGACATTGGCATCAGCTGAAACTGTGGTTGAAGATTCTACTATGAAGATGGCTTCCTTAAAGGATGCCCGGGCTGTTATTGAGAAGGGTGAGTGTGCAAATTGGGGCCGACTTCCTGATTTCACCCAGAAGACTAACAAATTTAGTTTGGGTTTCACTGCAGAAGCTCAAAGGGCTGTTCGGAGTGCAAGAATTGGAAGACCTCCTGTGTTCATCAACAACTCGGGAGTAAATGCCATTGAAGATGATGTGGAGGAGTCTGAACTCGACAGTTGGATCTATCCTACGACCAACGGTGGACCAAGCATCTGGACAGCAAAGGACTTCATCCCTATTACTTTTGTTAACCAGTAATGAACTCTTTGTTTTGAATTTGTAACAGACAATGTTGTGAAACTTTATGGCCTGGTGTCTTACCCGGGGCACCATGGCTTCATTTGTGAGGGCTTTTGTGTGTCATTTTCATATATCATTAATAAAAGCATTGGACGTCTTTTGCATTTCAAATTTTGCGCTCCTTGTTTTTCTTTATTATATATTGCAAAACAACTATTTTACACACACTCACATATACAGGTCTCAATCCACTCTGGATCTCACTGGTAACGAATCTGCTACTGCCAGTTATGACTTCGAAAATCCGATCAACTTAGCCGAAGACGAAGGTGAAGATGATTGTGAAGTGCCTGTTGAACTTGCAAGACTTCTACTCCAGGAAGAGAGGGCCATTCAGCCACATGAAGAGCCATTGGAAACAGTGAATCTGGGTACTGAGACAAACAAGAAGGAAGTCAAGATCGGTGCAAATCTGGAGCTTAGTGTGAAACAACAGTTGATTCAGATGCTACATGACTATGTTGAGATCTTTGCTTGGTCTTACGAAGATATGCCCGGGTTGGATACTAACATTGTGGTTCATCGCCTGCCTACCAAGGAATACTGCCCTCCCATAAAATAGAAGGTTCGCCGAATGCACCCAGAGATGTCCGAGAAAATCAAAGCCGAAGTTATGAAACAATTCGAAGCCGGTTTTCTAGCCGTGACTTCTTACCCTCAGTGGGTTGCCAATGTGGTTCCAGTGCCGAAGAAGGATGGTAAGGTCAGAATGTGTGTTGATTACAAGGATTTGAACAGGGCGAGCCCTAAGGATGACTTCCCTCTACCTCACATCGACGTTCTGGTTGACAATACTGCTCAGCACAAGGTGTTCTCCTTTATGGATGGTTTCTCCGGTTATAATCAGATAAAGATGGCTCCCGAAGACATGGAGAAGACCACCTTTGTTACTCAGTGGGGTACCTTTTGTTACAAGGTCATGCCTTTTGGGTTGAAAAATGTTGGGGCAACATATCAGCGTGCCATGGTTGCTTTGTTTCATGACATGATCCACCATGAAATTGCAGTTTGCGTCGACGATATGATTGCGAGGTCCAGACTGAGGAGGAACACCTTGACCATCTACAAAAGTTGTTTGACAGGTTGAAGTTGTATAAGCTGAGATTGAACCCAGATAAGTGCACCTTCGGGGTGAGGTCTGGTAAGCTACTGGGTTTCGTCGTGAGTGACAAAGGTATTCAAGTGGACCCTGCCAAAGTGAAAGCTATACAAGAGATGCCAGCTCCCAAGACAGAGAAGGAAGTCAGAGGCTTTCTAGGACGACTGAACTACATTTCCCGATTCATCTCACACCTAACTACTACTTGTGAGCCAATCTTCAAGTTACTGAAGAAAGATCAAGTGGTATGTTGGAACGATGAATGCCAGGCCGCTTTTGAAAGAATCAAAGAGTATCTCCAGGAGCCACCCATTCTTATGCCACCAGTTGAAGGGAGACCTTTGATTTTATACTTGACAGTACTTGACAACTCAATGGGGTGTGTGCTGGGGCAGCATGACGAGTCTGGCCGAAAAGAGCATGTTATTTATTACCTTAGCAAAAAGTTTACCGACTGTGAGACCCGATACTCACTGCTTGAGAAAACTTGCTGCGCTTTGGCATGGGCGGCTCGCCGGCTGAGACAATATATGCTGACTCACACTACTCTGTTGATATCAAAAATGGATCCAATCAAGTATATCTTCGAAAAGCCTGCCTTGTCCGGAAGAATAGCAAGATGGCAGATGATCTTGACTGAGTATGACATCCAGTACACGACTCAAAAAGCAATCAAGGGAAGTGTATTGGCAGACCATTTGGCACATCAGGCAGTGGATGATTACCAGTCTATAAACTTTGAATTCTCGGATGAGAATATCATGGTAGTAACTGATTGTGAGACACCTGGACCGGATGAAGGACCTGAGGACGGATCCCGATGGTCTATGTACTTTGATGGAGCTTCGAACGCTTTGGGTAATGGCATTGGCGCTGTGATCATATCTCCTAAAGGCTTTCATACTCCGTTCACCACCGGTCTATGTTTCAACTGCACCAACAACATGGCGGAGTATGAAGTGTGCATCATGGGTTTTTGAGCTGCAATTGACCTAAGGATTAAGTTTCTAAGTGTCTTCGGAGATTCCGCTCTCGTGATCAGTCAGATCAAAGGCGAGTGGGATACGAAACACCCAAATCTTATTCCTTACAAGGAGTATGTGTTGACGTTGCTTCCCCACTTTGAGGAGATAACCTTTGAACATTTCCCTAGAGAAGAGAATCAGTTGGCGGACGCGTTAGCTACGATGTCTTCTATGTTCAAAGTCAAATGGGACAACGAGGCTCCCCGAATCATTATTTGGAAATTGGATGAACCTGCACATTGCTGTGATCTTGAGACTGAAAAGGTAACAGAAAAGCCCTGGTATCATGAGGTGAAGAGATACCTTGAAGCTCAAGAGTACCCCGAGGATGCATCTGTTAATGACAAGAAATTTCTGAGAAGGTTCGCGGCGAAGTTCTTCATCAGCAATGGTATTCTCTACAAGCGTAACCATGATTCAACCTTACTACGTTGTGTGGATAAGACTGAAGCATAAGCGATCATGGCAGAGCTGCATGAAGGTACTTTCAGAACTCATTCCAATGGACATACCATGGAAAAGAAAATCCTTCGGGCAGGATATTACTGGTCCACAATGGAAGCTGACTGTTATCAGCATTCTCGGACATGTCACAAGTGTCAAGTCTATCCTGATAAGGTGCACATTCCTCTAGTTCCTCTGAATGTTTTCACAACACCTTGGCCTTTTGCAATGTGGGGCATTGATATGATCGGCGAAATCAGGCCTACGGCATCCAACGGGCATCATTTCATCCTGGTAGCGATTGATTACTTTACAAAGTGGGTTGAAGCAGCTTCCTTTGCTACGGTAACCAAGAACATCGTGGCACGGTTCATTCGGCACAACCTAATCTGTCGATACGGTGTACCAGTGAGGATCATTACGGACAATGGTACCAATCTTAACAACAAGATGATCATTGAGCTCTGCGAGCAATTCAAGATACAGCATCATAACTCTTCTCCCTACCGACCGAAGATGAATGGGGCTGTAGAAGCAGCTAATAAGAACATTAAGAAGATTGTGCAGAAGATGACAGTGACCTACAAAGACTGGCATGAGATGTTACCATTTTCTCTTCATGGGTACTGTACCTCAGCGCGAACGTCAACAGGGGCAACGCCCGATTCCTTGGTTTATGGCATGGAGGCAGTCTTGCCTATTGAAGTTCAGATACCCTCTCTTCGGATCATGAAGGATGCAGGTTTGAGTGAAGATGGATGGATCCAGACCCAACTTGATCAACTGAATCTAATCGACGAAAAAAGACTTACCGCTGTTTGTCATGGTCAGACGTACCAAAAATGGATGATCAAGGCATTTAACAAGAAAGCCAGACGACAAGAGTATCAAGTTGGGGACCTGGTAATCAAACACATTATTCTACCTCAAGGTGATCCCAGGGGCAAATGGACCCCCACTTACGAAGGGCCATTTATGGTTAAGAACATTTTCTCAGGAGGAGCGATGATTCTAACCACCATGGATGGTGACGACCTTCCTCACCCCGTCAATGCAGACATAGTAAAAAGATACTACGCATAATCAAAGACCCGCTAGGTTGACTGGCCTACGCAAAAATAAGGGCTTTCCGGCGAACCAAAAGGGTTCGGGAAAAAATAAGGGATGAAAAAAAAATCTGTACACCCGACAAGTCGAAAACCTGAAAAGGCGGCTTGGGCAAAAATGGGTATCCCGGTGGACTGAAAACCCGAAAGGGCGGTCCAGGAAAAAGTTAGGGATTAAAGCGTAACACTATGTCTCATTGGATCACCTCACATCCAGACTTCGGTATCAACTACCAAGCTCGGACGGCACCAATCAATCAGATTCATCTTCAACTAAGCAGCAAAGTGACGAGACGCTTGAAGATATAAAGGCAATAGCAGAGTTGGAACCCAGTGGGATTATTCACATAGCTGTTTTGTTTTATTTTCACAAATTGTATAAATCCTATTTGTTCGGCGGCGTTCTCTTACTAGGACGTCAACCTCTTGTACAAAACGCCTATTTACAGGCCAAACTTCAAAATCAATACAAATTCATTTTCAGACAAATTTCAAACTATTTTTCCTTTATCTGTTTTGTTTTGCAAAGAATGTCCAATGTTCATTCTTGATATATGCATTTGACATTAATTGCTGCTCATAAATACTTACATACGAAACAAAGGACTAATTACGGGTGATATCAGAAGTAGGGGCAATAAGAATTGTCCGAGCGGTCTAGTTGCTCTGTCCACCAAGGTACCAAGGTAGATTCAGCTGAAGAATGTGACCAAGATACCGTCACTCCCCGCAGAGCCAAACAGTAATGGTAGCTCTCCCCACTGAGACTTGTAACTATGAACGAATCAGCAATGCTCTCCCCAAGCAGAGTTGATCTACCATCAGCCCTGAAAAGGTTGGGTATCCCCAGAAGTTCTTAATATTCCTCAGCAGAGTATAAAGACATTCCCCAGCCAGTATAAGAGCATCCCCGACAGTCTTAATATTACTCAATAGAATATAAGAATGTTCCCCGGTGGAATACAAGGTACCACAGCGGAGTCATTTCCCCGGCGCAGTCTAAAGAAGGCTTCCCCGCCAGAGTTGAATCATCTTCCCCAGTAGACTCTGGTTTCTTATCCCCTGCAGAGCGCAAATAAATCTCCCCAGCCAAATTCAGAGGTTATCCCCACAGAAGTCTAACTGGGTTATCCTCAGCAAGTTGTAATTGAAAGGTCATCCCCAACGAAGATTCTTTCTATCCCCAGCGAAGTTCATCATTAAAATCCCCAACAGAGCTTATCAACGGGATCCCCAGCGGAGTTTATCAAAATCACAGCAAAGTATCTCTTCCCCACAGAGTAATTCCCCGCAGAGTAATCTCTTCATCAGCTTATTCCCCAATGGAGTTCTTTTCTCCTGCAGGCTTATCTTCGTTCATCATCCCCAGCAGAAACGAAGAACTCTATTCTCCAGCAGCTCCGGGATTTATTTTCCCCAGCTAAAACATCACATTTCCATACATCATGATACATGTATATACGCATCGTACGAATACAATCTCATTTATATTGAGAACATCATTGCTTGATTCGTCTCATGCATTGCATGTGACTGGCCTTTACCTTTTAGGAAAAATGCAGTTAAGTTCTCAGCTTAGTCAAAGATCTGACCAGTTCTTAAATCTCAATTGAATCATCCTCGGTTGAATTTAAGATAAGGTTCTCAATCTCGACAGTTTCCTCCGTCATAGTGTGGACGAGTTCTATAACCTCAACGGTATACTCCCGGTGAGCACGAGACAATTCCTAGATCTTGATTAAGATGCTTCCCTATGTCATAGTGTGGACGAGTACTATAACCTCAACGGTATACTCCCGATGAGCACGAGTCAGTTCCTAGATCTTGATGTTTTCCTCCGTCATAGTGTGGACGAGTTCTATAACCTCAACGGTATACTCCCGGTGAGCACGAGACAATTCCTAGATCTTGATGAATATGCTTCCCTATGTCATAGTGTGGACGAGTACTATAACCTCAACGGTATACTCCCGGTGAGCACGAGTCAGTTCCTAGATCTTGATGTTTTCCTCCGTCATAGTGTGGACGAGTTCTATAACCTCAACGGTATACTCCCGGTGAGCACGAGATGTTTCCTAGATCTTGATGAAGATGCTTCCCTACGTCATAGTGTGGACGAGTACTATAACCTCAACGGTATACTCTCGGTGAGCATGAGTCAGTTCCTAGATCTTGATGTTTTCCTCCGTCATAGTGTGGACGAGTTCTATAACCTCAACGGTATACTCCCGGTGAGCACGAGACAATTCCTAGATCTTGATGAAGATGCTTCCCTATGTCATAGTGTGGACGAGTACTATAACCTCAACGGTATACTTCCGGTGAGCACGAGTCAGTTCCTAGATCTTGATGTTTTCCTCTGTCATAGTGTGGACGAGTTCTATAACCTCAACGATATACTCCCGGTGAGCACGAGACAATTCCTAGATCTTGATGAAGATGCTTCCCCACGTCATAGTGTGGACGAGTACTATAACCTCAACGGTATACTCCCGGTGAGCACGAGTCAGTTCCTAGATCTTGATGTTTTCCTCCGTCATAGTGTGGACGAGTTCTATAACCTCAACGGTATACTCCCGGTGAGCACGAGACAGTTCCTAAATCTTGATGAAGATGCTTCCCTACGTCATAGTGTGGACGAGTACTATAACCTCAACGGTATACTCCCGGTGAGCACGAGTCAGCTCCTAAATCTTGATGTTTTCCTCCGTCATAGTGTGGACAAGTTCTATAACCTCAATGGTATACTCCCGGTGAGCACGAGAAAGTTCCTAGATCTTGATGAAGATTACCCCCAGTTGAATTATGAACAGGTTCTTAATACTCAGCCGAGACATTCTCTCATTTGAAGTACATGCAAGTTCCTAAATCTCAACAAAAGTTAGACTTCCCCAGCGGAATCTTCTACAACAACAAGTATGCAAGTTCTCGCTAAGGAATCTCTTATGTGATCGACACTCCTGCAGATGGCATCTATAAGCCCATCCTCCTATCAACAATATCCAAATGGCATCTGTAATCCCATACCCTACATTACAATGCTGATACTACACCATGCGAGTGCAAATTTCTGGGCACTCTAGTGTTCAATTACCTTCCACCTTCGGATCACGAAAGGCTCGAAAGCCAATCTATATCCTCAGGTCTAAGAAAATTGAACAGGGGCAACTGATGTACCCCAAAATTTGCCCTCCCATATTCCTCAAGATTTGTCAAGAATAATCTTTAAGTTGCTCAAGTTGGCTCAAGGGTTGGACAGTCAAATCACCTCCTAAGACAGTCAAGTCAAAATTAGGGTTTTATGTTGCATCAAGATCCTTACATCCAAATGGTATCAAGTACTTCCCAATGTCCTAATATGTTCTCAAGTTCATCCATGTCAATTTTCAAGCCTTGCAGAGAAAGTTTGGTCAGTCAATTGCTCAAGAGGTCCAAAAATCGACTGTGCTAGGGCAAAAGTCAACTGTGACCTACAAACACTCAAACCTCAAGATTTTTTGCCAAAATTCTCATTTTGAAGGATAATTCATCATTTGATCAAGGGTTGATCATGATTCATCAAGGATTGCTCAAGATTCATCAAGATTCAAAAGTTGCTAAATTAGGGTTTTGTAGGAAAAGTCAACTCAACTTTGACCAAGCATAACTTTCTCATACTTTATGATAAATGACCCATCCACATCTCATTTTTAATAGGATGCAATTTCCTACAATACATATTCACACCCCAAGATCAAGAAATGCTCTCACAAAAAGTTACAAATTTGGACATTATAGGTCATTTTTGAAAGTCAACAAAAACACTTTTTTTTGCCAAAGCTTATAACTTGAGGATGGAACATCAAAATGAAGTGATGCCAGAAGGTTTTATTAGAGGAAATCTCAAGGTTTCTAAAAAGTCTAAGAACACCTCCAAAAGTTCAAAATTGAAGATGTTATGCATCGTTGAAGTTGGGCATTTTTCCAAAATTGCCAAAAGTCAACTATCCTCAAAACTCCAATTTTTGAAAAAATGGCCCACTTTTTCCCACTTGATTTAGTCTTGTCATGCCACACACGTGTCCCATACTTAATTTCATGACCATTCATTTATTTTTCTATTTTTATTTTATTTTTATTGATTTAATTCATTTTAAATCAATATTAAATCAAATAAAATCTAAAAATTGATGTAAATGGATCTTTGTGATTTGTACAACTTGAAATTATCATTATTCACTCAATCAAATCGCATCATGGCTCATTCAAGCATAAAAAATCAGATCTTGCCCATATTTAGAAACATGTTAATGGTGATCAAAGTGCAATCTTGATTCTTCAATGCACAAGGATATTGGCCCATGTTTTAACCTAGAATCATTCCATTATATGCAAGCAAGCCTCACAAATCAAGAACATGCATAGAAGTCTGCAGAAACGACCATACCACTTTGAGAAAAAAGCTTGAAAAATGTGAGATTGAAAACAACCTTGGAGGCAAATTCAGACCAAAATAAAAATGCAGCTCTCTTCCTTGACATCCAGTGGTGCTATACCAATCAAAAGGAAGCCTTTTCATCGCCTAAATCGCACTGTAAGTCATCACGAACTGACCTCTGAACATGGAATCAAAACCTCCAGTTCTTGCATCTTTTCTTTAAAATATTGGCATATTCTTGTTTGTTATTTGATTTAGAGCGTTTTTGCATTATTCAATTTTATTATTGGACCCTGTATCATGATGCTCGAACCTAAGGTTCTTGTTCTTGTTTTTTAGGCGTTTTCTTTATAGGCAAAATCAAGGAGAATGGTGGTTACAGGGATGACCAGGAGGAAGAGACGAGTACGTTGGTACTCTTGGATTTCATTTACATGGCATAGGGAGGATTTTTGAGACGTCATGTGAATCTTCCTGCGGATAAAAATCCGCAGGTAAACGAACCAGGTTTTGTGAGGAAGATGATTACGTGGTGGGGCGTGATTGGTTCGTTTGAATCAATTGCGCGTTTTTTATTTTTGGCCAGGCATAGTTGAATTGTTTGTATATAATATTTGATTGATATTCCACTAACAGGTTAACATCTTGGCTCAGTTGGTAGCGCGCTAATTGATTTGTCCCTTGGGACCTGGGTTCGAATCCCAGGTCCCCCAAAACGCTTCTTATTATTTTCTTGCATATATTCCAGTGGATTTTCAGGTATGAAGACTACCATACACTTCAAGGATCAGCATGCCAAGTGGCCCATCAGGCAGATCTAGGAATCCAGATTGCACGCCTACCATGGTCTCCAGTCAACAAGCACCCATGGGAATGCAAAAAGTCCAACGAGGCTGAAGCTTGATGGGCATGGAAATTTCAACTCAAACACCTTCTTCAAGCCCAACACCCCCCAAAGTTTGCTTATATTTTTATTTTTTTTCATTATTTTTTTATTGCTTTTTATTATTATTATTAAAAACTAATTAATTAACAAACTAACCCTTTTTCATAAAAAAAAACAGAAATGATAAAAAATATTATTTTCATCATTAATTTTATTATTTATTTTTTGTAAATAAACCAATAATTAATTTATTTAGTTTTAATTAGGTTCGATTTTAATATATTTTGCATTAAATTAAAATCAACATAGAATTAGGGTTTTTAATATTTGTTACCCATTTTTTATTTCCTTAATTAAAATAAAACTCAAAAATATTTTCTTTTTTAATTAATTAATTCAAATTATTAATCTAGACTTAATTTTTAATTCAAAAAATAACCAAAAATATGTTTTATTTGACAAAAAGGGTCAAAACCCTAGGACGCTCCGATTCAATTTTCCTCGCGCGTATTATCTTTGATCTATATTTGTGTATTTTCTTCGAGGATGTAATAGTTTTAACTTAGGATTTTATTTACCGCTTTTATTTACTTTTTGCAATTTAATTTTCAAGGGTTTGTTTTTGGCGATGTAAATACCCGACGCCTTGTAATAGCTTAGATTTAATTTTCCGCAATTTAACTTCGGCAACTATAAACTATTAGATGTTTGATAATAGGGAATGCATGACAAGATCGAATGTATGAACTCAAAATCAACATAGATAACCATTGACATGTACAGATAAAATTAACCGAAATAACACACTCGCACATGCGCACTCTTAGGGTACACCTCACTTGGTTGCCTCGAACGTGGTCATTGAGTATATGAAGTTTTAGAGGTCGTCCTCTTGTCCAAAGATCAAAGTTGCCTCGAAACGGTTGCCTCGAAAAAATGATCTAAGACATCAGGGTTACCGCTAAGGCGTCCTAACGTTGCTTTAGTGACCACACATCCCTTAATCGAATTGACCTGAAAACTCCAACAACGATGCTACCTACTCCTCAATAGTGGGATAGCATTGTCTAAAGGACATTTATACAGTTTAATTCCTTTTTGAGTAGGTAGATGTTCTTAAGTACTTGCTCTTTTGAAAACAAAAACAAAACTTTTCGCACTTACACTCTCTTCAAAAACAAAGCTCTTTTCAAACCCACAATCACAAAGAAAAGCAAAACTTTTGAAAACATAATGAGCAAGTACCTAAGAGCCCGTGGATAACCACGGATAGAAAGGGTGCTAACACCTTCCCTTTCTATAATCTACCTCCCGAATCCGAGAAACCTCTCAAAAAGGAATTTTTCTGTGCTTTTGTCCTTTCCTTGTTGGATAAAATAAAAGACGGTGGCGACTCTTGCTTACTGCGACATTTTGCGAAAACAAACGCAAACGCGAACCAGCATTCCAAAACAGTCAGTTCTCATTCCCACCGATCACAGAAGGTATCATGATAAATATTTTTGTTGATTTAGATGTCATTTGCCTATTCTTAATCTGGAAGAAATAAATCTAACCAGAAGAGGTCTTCGATTGTTTATTTGTGATGGGCCTGTGTAGGGCTGTTTTTAAGAGACATATGAGAGGGAAGCCTGGATAGGGTTATTTTAGGATGAATCCATATGAAACTCTGTCTAGAATTTAAGAGAAGGAACATGGGTAGGGTTGCTTCAGGACGAGTTCGTGTAAAACTGCATTTGGGTAGGAGAAGGAACCTGGGTAGGGTTACTTCATCATGAGTCCGTGTTAAACTTCATATGGAATTGTCTGAGAAGGAACCTGGGTAGGGTTACTTCATGATGAATATGTGTAAAACTGCATCTGGAAATGAGAAGGAACCTGGGTAGGGTTGCTTCGTGATGAGTCAGTGTAAAACTGCATTTGGAATTGTCTGAGAAAGAACCTGGGTAGGGTTACTTCATGATGAGTCCAGGTAAAACTACATCTGGAAATGAGAAGGAACCTGGGCAGGGTTACTTCATGATGAGTCCGTGTAAAACTGCATCTGGAATTGTCTGAGAAAGAACCTGGGTAGGGTTACTTCATGATGAGTCCGGGTAAAACTACATCTCGAAATGAGAAGGAACCTGGGTAGGGTTACTTCATGATGAGTCCAGGTAAAACTACATCTGGAAATGAGAAGGAACCTGGGTAGGGTTACTTCATGATGAGTCTGAGTAAAACTACATCTGGAAATGAGAAGAAACCTGGGTGGGTTACTTCATGATAAGTCCAGGTACTACATCTGGAAATGAGAAGGAACCTGGGTAGGGTTACTTCATGATGAGTCTGTAAAACTGCATCTAGAATTGTCTGAGAAGGAACCTGGGTAGGGTTACTTCATGATGAGTCAGGGTAAAACTACATCTGGAAATGAGAAGGAACCTGGGTAGGATTACTTTATGATGATTCACTGTAAAACTGCATCTGGAAATGAGAAAGAACCTGGGTAGGGTTACTTCATGATGAGTCTGTGTAAAACTGCATCTGGAAATGAGAAGGAACCTGGGTAGGGTTACTTCATGATGAGTCCAGGTAAAACTGCATCTGGAAATGAGAAGGAACCTGGGTAGGGTTACTTCATGATGAGTCAGTGTAAAACTACATCTGGAATTGTCTGAGAAGGAACCTGGGTAGGGTTACTTCATAATGAGTCCGGGTAAAACTACATCTGGACATGAGAAGGAACCTGGGTAGGGTTGCTTTAGCTGGTCGAGTAGATAGTTGTCATATCTTGTTTCAGGTATTAATCTATGGCCACAGAAAGAAAGATAGTTTTGCTAGATTGTTACAGGTATTAATCTTCAATCTTCTCATGTAGATAGCTTTCCTAGCTTGTTATAGGTATTAATCTACAATCTTCTCATGCAAATAGCTTTCCTGGCTTGTTACAGATATTAATCTATAATCAATTGTTCTCATATAGTTTTCCTGGCTTGTTACAGGTATTAATCCAGAACTGTTGAAAATTGTTAATGATAGCTATTTGTTGATTGACCTTTTCCTGAAAAGGTAAAACATTAGTTGTATGAAATTTCATGATGTATGAAATGCATGGTGTCCTCAAAATAAATGAGATTATGTCATATGTATTTATCATGTATGTAAATAGGATGTGTGAAATGTTATTTAAGTATATCTTTGTTTGGGAAAATAAATCCTTGACAAATGTTGGGGAGCTTTGGGAAATGAAATCCCGGACCGCTGTTGTGGATGAAGAGTATGCTCCTCTTCGGACCTTATTTTAGGATGTTTCCACTGGGGATTCCTGTTTTGTTGATTGAGGAGAACTCTGTCGGGGAAGTTGACTTTACTTGAGAAGAAAACTCTGTGGAGTACGTTGATTTCCTCTTGGGGAAAAGAGTTTAGGAGTCTCAGTTGTCTGTTGCTCTACTGGGGAGTTATCTTAGGGAAGATTAAATTAACTGTTATCTGGTCGTGTTCCAGGCTTCGCAGAAAATTTCTTGGGAGAGTGAAGTTAAACTGTTATCTGGTCAGATTCCAGGCTTTGCAGTAACTTGCTAGAAAGGATGAAGTTGAATTGATTCTGGTCGAGTCTAGGATTTATAGTAACATACTGAGGATTGTAGAATAGTCTACTGGGGAAAAGGAGTTGTGGTCCCTTGATTTGTAACAGTCGGAGAGGCAAACTCAAGCTGGGGAATCTGTAGTTTGTTGGGGAAATAAACCTTGTCGCCAGTATGCTAGAGAGGTGTTTTCTTTTGGCAGAAATCCTCGAGGATCCTTGAGGTCGACTCAGTTGGGGAGAAGTTTTGAGAGATTGAAACTCTGGCTTGGGGTCATCCTATGAACATGATTTTGCGGGAGATTTGTCCCTTCCCCTGGTAGCAGGTGTTGCCACACTTCCAGAAGATGTTTGACTGTACGTAACCCTTTGTTGGAATTCATGTTCAATTCCCTAAGTGATTCAGATACAGACCTGCCCCTAGTATATTTAGCGTTTCTTGAGAGACTTCTTAGAATCTTGATTGGACTGCCCCAGGTGTGTTGGACAATGACGCGCCATGCCCCCTTGCTTATAGGAGTTATGCTTTTTGGAAGTGTCTTCCCATTTGAAATGATTTTGTTCATTGAAAGGTTTTTTGTTCATTGGATATTTGTCGTGTGAATTTCTTCACTGTCAAAGAATTAGCCATATGCAAACAACGATATTCAAATAATGCAAAGTTTATGCTTGTATTGAAGTTTTGGAAATGCGTTTTAGCAAGTAAAGAATTTTTGTAAGAAAATTCAACTCAGGATTTGGAGCAAAGCCTTACAGGAGTCAGGATACCTTTTATAACAATATGCCTTCAAACTAACCCAAGCTTCAATTAGGACTTTTGAAGGGTTGTAACGTGGCTTGGTTCACGGTTTAAGAAACAAAGGATGAGGCTCAATGTGTATTTGTACCCGCCCATTATTCGTGATGTTCTTCAGTCCTAAACTCAGTTAATTGTACGTTCAAACTCCAATGACGTTTTGGTGATGGTTCAGACAAGTTTAGTTTATCGGAAGGCAGTCATTTTTGTCATATTTTCCATGTTTTTGAGGATTTTTAGTGACCTCTTTTAATTTATTATCCCTGATTTTGCCTGACTGTTCTTGTTTTTTGGGATTACAGTCAACGGGATGCCCCAATTTTCTTAAGTCTCCTTCGTAGGTTTTGACTTAGTGGGCTTTTTTTTGGAGAGATAATGGCTGCCTATGTGATAGGGAACCATCACCATATTTTGATTCCATAGGAATGTCTTTGATATCACTCGTTGTATATGAAATGAGAGTTTGCAACTAAACGCGCATTTGAATTAACTGAGAGACTACCATGCCCCAGGTTTTGATTAAAGGTTTCAATTTGTGTAAAAAGGAAACTCCTACTTCTTTGGCTCAAAGGGGTTGACTAGGGATTATCTTCCTTATAACTCTAGTGTTTAGGATTTGAAATAACGCCTGTATATCATCAGTAAGGTCTGTCCAAAAGTATACTGTATGAGATTAAGGCATTGTTTTCATCATCCTCCCTCTAAAGGCTTACAACTTTTAAAACAATAGTTGAATATCATAAAGAGAGTAAAAAGCATAGCTTAAATAGAATGAAAATGAATGGATTAATTCAAGACAAACATATGTGATGCATTAATGAAACAGAGTTTAACATTAACAGTTAAGTGTTTGAACAACAAAAGAAATTACAATTGAAAATTCAAAATGAACTGGAACACTCAATAATTTGGCATGGGAGCGATGATCACGTTTGGAGTCTTAGGAGGACCGAACTCAATCAACTTAGCGTCAATCATATTCTGAATCTTGTACTTCAACGCCCAACAATTGTTGGTATCATGTCCGGGACTACCGGAATGATAAGCACACCTTGCATCAGGATTGTAATTAGGAGAAGAAGTTTTGGGGTTTGGATGCGGCCCTATCAACGTAATCAGATTCATCTTCAACAAGTGTTGCAACGCTTGAGACAGTGGCATGTTAATTTTGGTAAAATGCCTCTTGGGATCTTCTTACCCTCATTGATTTTCCCTTTATTGTTGTCGATGTTATGCAGGATCGGAGATCAAGACTGCCCCCATATATTGGTCGTGATGGCTCTTGTTAGGATCCTTTTGGCTGTAAACAACATTGGACTCTTTCTTCCCATTGTATGGCTTTTTCTAAACATTAAAGGATGTAGCTCCTTGGATCTTTCCACTTTTGATGTCAGCTTTGACCCTTTCGCCAGTCAATATTATCTCGGTGAACTCGACTAAGGAGCTTCCGATAAGGTGATTGAAGAAAGGTCCCGTCAAAGTTCCCATAAAAATGCCAATCAGCTCTCTGTCAGTTAAGGGTGGCTGCACCCTGCCAGCCAAGTCTCTCCACTTTTGGGCGTATTCTTTGAAGCCCTTGTTGGAACGCATGGCCATATTCTGCAATTGCACATGAGTTGGTGCAAGATCAGCGTTGTATTGGTACCGCTTGTAAAAAGTAGCAGCTAGATCTTCCCAAGTGTGAATGTGGGAACTCTCTAAATGATAGAACCACTCAAGTTACATCCCAGCTAAGCTCTCTTGGAAGAAATGGATCCAGAGCTTCTGGTCAGTTGTGTATGGTTGAATCTTACGGACATAAGACTTCAGATGCATCTTAGGACAAGAGACTCCATCATACGGGGCAAAGGTAGGGATTTTGAACTTTGGTGGGATGACCACTCCAGAAACCAAACCCATGTCTCCTAAGTCCAAGCCATGCACAACTTGGATCTCCACAACTTCTAGTTTGTCTTCAAGTTGTTTGTATTTTTCATCCACCGATGGATACTGCTCCTCAAAAGAATTATCGTCGTCAGTAGCTATCTTAGCTCTAATGCTTCCAACTTCCTCTTCTTGACTGTCTTTAGAAGAAGCACCTTCTTTTTGAGCTAGTTGGGCATGCCCCTTGGACCTTTTCCTTACGTCGAGGATGACAGGCTTTTTCTTCTTCTTGCTCTCTTTGGTGAAGAGTGTTTTCAGAGCTTCCTGCCCCTGGGCCAAGTTCACGAGCGCTTGTTGGAACTGAGCGTTTTGAGCTTGGAGATCTTTAACTATTTTCTCTAGAGCCATCTCTTACTGAAATAAACATTAAGCATATGAGAAATCCTGTACGGGAAACCTGTTATGATGACATGTGTGATATGTGGATGCAATGTTTTCAAGGATCTCGCGGGGTAAACACAAGAAGATGTTAGAAGCTGAACGTTGATCAACAACTATGATTGGGGAACTTTGTATCGGTGGATGTCCTTCCACAAGAATCAAGCTCACCATGTCAAGTGGGTCATAGCCCTTGACTCAAATTACTGTGCTTTGGTCTTGACGGCATTTGATTAGAGAATGAATCCTTTTGCCCCTTGATAGGCATCTGGTTCAACATGACCATGCATCATAGGCCCTTGAGATCCTTGAAATGGTTATTGAAAATGCTATGGTATGATGTTATAATGTTATTTACAAGTATGCAAAGTAAGCAAGTTGTTATGTACAAATAGTCATATACACACAAAGCAGACAAGTCCTTAGGTTTAGGCTTGCATGGAGTTTGTAGGTAAGTACCCTTTTGAAGTTTAGTTGGCTCAACCTGTCCTAGTAATAGTAACCGGGTTCTAAGGGATCTCAATATCACTGACCTTTCTTTTAGGCAGTGTCTCAGCATAATCAATCTTTTCTTGCGGCCGAGATATCCCAAAAGTCCAATCTCAATGAGTGTAGTATTGAGTATCAACCAATTTTCAGCTTTCCACCAAAACCGGTTATCTCACTATATCCTAATGGCAAAGTTGTTCAATTAAGGTTATAAGGTCAATTAGTGCTTCATGACGCTGCTCAGCGGCCCCGTATTCTCCTCGATTCAACACAAGGGATACCGGTACCAACAAATGTGTCACACTAACGTAGCCATTGTTTCAACCATATCGGTCTACGCCGTACAGTTTCCACAATCTATTGCTACTTACTTAAAAAGGTGTCCCAAATCCGGGTAGAGGATCAAAATAAACCCAAACAAGGAACCAAAAATGTAAATAAAACGAGTCAAATAAAGAAAAAGAAAGTAAAGGTGATCTAGCCCTAAGGTAACCCCACTTTTAAGTTTTCCCCAGCATAGTCGCCAGTTCTGTAACGCGGTGGGAGAACTGACTTGGGTGTTTTGCGTTTGATCGCAAATATTGCGGATAGCAAGAGTCACCACCTACTTTTCTTTTATCCAATAAGGAAAGGCTGAAAAGAACAGGAAAGACCTTTCGAGATTATTTCTTGAGTTCGGGGGGTAGATTATGAAAAGGGAAGGTGTTAACACCCTTTTCATCCATAGTTATCTATGGGATCTTAGTTGCTTTCTAGATCACTTGCTTTTGTTTGAAAGTGTTCTTTGTGGTGTGGTTTTGAAAGTATTTTGAAAATGTGCCTTTGTAATGATTTCAGTCTCATAAGAATGCATACAAAGTGTTGTTTGGAAAATAGTTCAAAGAAGTGTTTGTGTAATGTGTTTTTTAAAGTTATTTTGAAAAGGGTGTCTTTGTAATGGTTCTCGTCTTTATGAGAACGCATACAAAGCGTTGTCTTTTGAAAATGTTTCAAAATTAAAGTGTTGGTGTATAAAATGTTTTTGTTGTGAGCAAACGAGCAACTAGGAGTAACCTACCTACTCAAAAGGTCTTAAATGTTCTTTTCCTCCTCCTTTAGATGTTGTTATCTTACCATTGATTTGGTAAGAAGCCCCATCGTTGGATGTGAAGGGACGGGCGTGGGTCATTGTATAGTCATGATAGCAATGTTGTGAGATATCTTAGCATTTCTCTTGAGGGACTAAGATCATTTGTAAGGCAATTTTCATAGCGTCATCGAGGGACTATGATCGTGTATTTTGATTGTTTTTGCTAAGACGTCTCACATGCATAACATGACCATTTTTAGGCAACAAGTAGAGTTAACCCTATGGGTGCATGTGTGAATAGTGTGTTTGATTTGCATGCATTTAGTCTTTGATTATGGGTTGTCTACTTGTTGTTTTTATCTTGCCATACATCCTATTTTACTAGCATTTGTACAAAAGTAATAAAAATGCAGAAAATAAATCCTACACTATTACAACCATATTGAAGTGCGAGAAAATGTAAAGACAAAAACAAAATAAAGAAGGGAAAATAAGCCTTTTCGATCCAGGCAGCAACATCCTTCGTTTCTGCTCTCCTTGGCTTCTTTCGATCTGGCCTGGAATCAGTGTAGGCATGCTTTTCGTCTGGGCCTGGAAGTCAGCATGGTGTGCCTTCTGGTTGCCTCTTTCGTTTGACCTGGAGGTTAGTATGGAAGCCAGAGGCTTCGTTTCCTACTTCCTGTTTCCTGTTTCTTTCGTTTGAGATGTTAAATAGCAATATGGCCTAAGGCCATGCTAGCACTGCCTTAGGGCCAAATTAGTTCTTAAAACGTTTGTAAGAAACCAAAGAGCAAAACCAAAAGGAAAGGAAATAAAGTAAACTATAAGGGTGTAAACAAAAGGGTTTTATTTACATGTTGTGCTGGAAACGAAGGAATCAAGGTTAAGGGTGACTTACCTTGCTTGAGGCTGGGACGTGTGCTGGGCCTTTAGGTGGTTGACTTGAGTGCTAATGGATTCGAAGGAAAGGACCAGAGGAAGCGTCTCTACCGCTCGATTCGAAAGAGAAAAAAAAATGAAGTGTCTTTCTTGATGGATTCGAAGGAAGAAAGAAACAAGTGTTATGTTTCTAGTGTTGAAATCGAAGGCCAAAGAAACAGGTGTTATGTTTCTTCTAGATTAGAAGGGTCAAGGAAATAGGTGTTGTGTTTCTTCTGGATTCTGGATTTGTGTTTAGTGTTTGAGAATCTTTAGAGTTTAAGAGTTTTGAGAGTTTGATGATTTTTGAAGATTCTTTCCACACCACAAAATCTGGACCTCTTTCTTTGTTCATGGTTCCTCTATTTATATAGGAAATGCTTGGGAGACGTTGAAGTAGTCAACTTTGAAAAACTAATTGCAAAAAATAATAAAATATGAAAACGAAAAAGTACAAGTGGAGGCCTGATTTCAGTTGGGTACATAAGATTTGACTTATGCCTTTTGGCGTTGCTTGTGCTCAGACAAAAAAAATCAGGTTGAGAGCTAATTTTGTGATTAAAGTACTCTTTATGAAGAAAGGGTACGTAGCCTTTTTTCCATTTCATCCAAGAATGGTATTATCCAGTGGATAAACCTTCAAATCTTTGTGTATTGTATCGCAAATTTGTGTAAGCCTCTGATTATGTAAAGATTTGGAAGCAACATAGCCTGGAAAATGAGATTTGAAGGATAAGGCTATGAGATTTGGTCTTGAGTCGAATGCAAGAATGAGATCGAAGCACACTTGTTCGAAGGAAGCCTTTGCCTCAGTTGAAGCTTGTGGTCAAAGCAAGCTTGCTCGAAGGAAGCTAATGCCCAGTCAAAGCTTGGATCAAAGCAAACATATTAGGAGTCATTGCCTTGTGTCTGTTTAGCGTGAGGGAAGTTCATGGCTTTATGAATCAAAGGAAAACATATAAGGCCAAAGGCACATTCAAAGCTTGTACACAGGAGGCCTGAATGGTGCAATCGAAAGAAACATTCAGAAGACCATTGCCTTATGAATCGAAGGACATTTTTCAGAAGGTTATTACCTTCTGAATCGAAAGACGCTCTTTTAAGGGGAGCAAGAACTTAGTCAAGTCTTGTATGAAGATACCTCTTGGCTCAAACGAAGTTTGTATGAAGCAAAGTCTGCAAGAGGCCCTTGGTGCAAATGGATTCGAAGGATGCATAGAGATGGTTACTTTGTCCCGGTGAAACTTGTCCAAATGAAGCAAGCATGCAGGCAGCAAACTTGTCCAATCGAAGCAGGCTTGTAGGCAGTAAACTTGTCCAAATCGAAGCAGGCTTGCAGGCAACTATTTTGTCCAAATCAAAGCAGGCAGCATATGTCCAATCAAAGTAAACTTGTTGTTTCTTTAATTTTGTCAAAAAAACAATTTTATTTGTTTTTCCCTTTTTTCCCCAATAGTTTCCTCTTTAACCTGGTGCTGGAAAAAACCCAATGTGACTCATGGCAACTATACGAGGCATCGAAAATCCAATTGTACTTGTGGAAGCTTGAACTTTTGAAAATCCTTGTGGAAAATGCCTTGAGAAAAGAGAAGACAAATTTTGGGGTACAACATACATGTTTAGTATTATTTCGACATGTTAAATAATATTTATTTTAGAAATTGTATATTGTATTTATTAAAAATTTATAATTAATTTTTTATTGTTTTTCAATATAAACTTTTTATTTTGAAGTTTATTAATATGTGTCATAAGGGCACATTTTAGCATTATCCTAAATATAAAGTTGAACGGAGAGTCATATTTTTACCATTAATTCCTTTATAACATGTAAGCTTTAATACGCATTGGATTTTGTTGTGATTTTTTTTTAATTTTAAGTGATTTGTCTATGAAAAAATGATCCTGTTTAAAAGTGAAATGAAAATAAAGTGGTTTATGTTTGGATAAATTTTTGTAAAAGTGAATTGAACAATATTTTTAATATAAAAACCGTGTTTACTGTTAAAAGCTACAAATCATAAATTTCAAGTAAAATAAATTCTAAAAAACATATTCAATTTCTACATAAGAGCAACCAAATATGTCAAAATTAATTATACACATCCAAAACCAATTATAGATGCTCCAAACATTAGTGTATGTTTACTTTCACATTTAAAGAACACGTAATTGATTTTAGATAAGTATAATTGATTTAATGTTTGGTTGTTTTTAAATATAATTGATTATGCTTTACAGAAATGATCCTACTTGAAGTTAGAATTTGTACCTTTTAGGGTTAAACGTGATTTCTACACTGAAATTTTGTTGGATGATCAAATTACCAGTATCTGTGATTTTTCGATAATCTATGGTTAATTTCTAGCACAATTGATTTGGGCTTATGGGCCACCGACAATGTACTTTCATATTTATTGAGCTTCATGGGCTTTAGCTTTGCAACTTCATATTCATCTACTTCAGCATCGTTGGTTTCTGTGTCAGAGGTGATCACTGAAGCTATGGATTTTGTCGCGGCTTTCAAGATTGATTATGGAACGATAAAGCCTAATTTTTTGAGTGGGGGTTTCATGGACATGCATATTAGATATCAAGGAATTTGTTTTAACTTCTATTTGGTTATTCACATTCTCCAAATCATTGAATCTGGAGGTGGACATTAGTAAGCTGATAAGAAAAACTCAACACTCCCTTGCTCGTTTAGATCAAGTTTAGCTCTACTCTTAGCTTTTATTATAAATGCCCAAAATCCATGTCCTCGAAAACAAACATTTATGCCCGCCCTTATTGCATGTTTGAACTTATAAAAGGAATATTGGAGTCAATAGGGGAATGATCAAGGAATTAAAATAAATTTGAATCCCTTTGATAAAGTTACGTAAAAATGAGTCACATCATTTTTGTACGTTGCATTTCGCTTACAATGGATAGAATGTGCCACACTTCATTCTTTGTGCGGTGCATTTTTTTCAATGTTGGAATTTTCTTGAAATGGCCAAAATTCTTACAAACGCTTTCACAATCTTAGTTAAATACTTATTTTAGTCTATTTTTTTTTTTTAATATTAAAAACTAAAATTAAAGACATAATAACACAAAAAGAAAATGAAACACCCACTAGCGATTATTTAATGTCATTAGCTTGACGCCTGATTGACCCTTAACAGTCATTCAAACCTAGTGATTCTTTACTTTCTATGATTTCTCCTTCTTAATAGGGTTTTCGAAGTTGTATGTCGCATGTCTGTGCCTCATGGGTTAAAAGTTTTGATTGCTTATCTATTAAGCTTTTGGTTTTATTAATTTAATTATTGAGCCTCCTCATCAATTGCACATCTTCAGGATTGATTTTTAAATATATTTTTAGCATGCATAATTCAAAGTGTTTGGTTATAAATCCATTTTAAATCTGCGAGTAACTTGATGTTTCGGCAAAAAAAATTTTATATCAAATGTTATAAATAAACTATTAGAATGCAAAAATAATACTATTAACTTTTGGTATAAATATAAAATTTAGTGGAGATTCATATTCTTTCCATTAATTCCTTTTATAAGATTAAAGAGCTTATACGTCTATCATGTGAGTTATATTTTATGGATAGACTGAATATATGTTTGTAGACTCTGTTTATGAAAAAATATAGTGGGGAAGATCCCATAGATCACTAACTCCTTATAAACATCTCTTTAAATAGAGAGGTTGGAGAGAACAAAAAAAAAAACAAACACACATTGGTCCTTTAGTCCTAGCCCACTACCGATCAGACAGGGTACCTTTTATGTATCTCGACGAGAACGAGTACATATGACACCCATTGTAGAGTTCATTAAACTTACTTAGGTCTTAAGTTCAGTATGAAAAAACATTGTCAATGGTTAAACATAAGCAAGCATTGTTTTGTTGGTCTGAGGGAGTCATAGAGAATATGAAATGAATACTTGCACACAACTTCCTTTGTTGTTATGGCGTCGGGAAAGGCATTTGCGCTAGCCATTTATCCAATCTCCTCGATATTCCTCACATTGCCACTGATGATCTCGTCTACAAAAAAACTTGCTTCCTATGGTCCACTTTTTTCACTGATGTAGTAGATAAATTTAGGTATTCCCAAGCAATCACTGATTTGGAATATGCATACCTCTATACTAAGATCCTCTTCGCTCACAGTTGATACATTGAACTTGCCATCTTTTCTTTCACCACTATTTTTAGTTTTCACCCAACCATTGACACAAATACTCTTTGTGGTCATAATAATAATAATAATAATAATAATAATAATAATAATAATAATAATAATAATAATAATAATAATAATCTACAATCATCTTCTCAATTAGAACCGCCTCTTCTTTTGTCGCCTCTCGGATTGGCTAGGAAGCTAATCAAATTACTTGTATAATCAATTTACTATGGTCCATGGTTAATTTATAGCACAATTGGTTTAGGCTTATAGACCGTTAGTGGTGTACTTTCATATTCGTTGAGTTTCATGAGCTTTAGCTCTACAAATTCATATCCATCTTCTTCGGTGTCGTTGGTTTTTGTGTCAGAGGTGACCATCAAAGTTATGGAATTAATCTCAGATTTTAAGAGGGATTATGGAACGACAAAACTTAATTTTGTGAGTGAGGGTTTCATAGGCACGCTTTAGAGGTTGATGAATTCATTTAAACTTCTATTTTGTTACTTGCATTCTTCAAATCATCAAATCTGGAGGTGGACATTGGTAAAGTGATAGGAACAAATCAACATTGGATTGCTCGTCTTGATCGATGTTAGATTTAATCTCAATTTTTCTTGTAAATGCCACAAATATACATCCTAAAAAACAAACATTTACGCCAGCCCTTACTGCATGTTTGAACTTATAAAAGGAATATTGTGAAATTGTAGTCACCATCAATATCCATTTTAGTTTTGATTGTATACCAATTTGTGTGTATAATATATTATTTGATTTCTCGCTTATTTGTATCCTATTCATAATGTGAATTTATCTATACTGATGTTGTAGTCTTGTTATTGTAATTCACTTGGAATAATATGTTGTATTCATATTCATCCTCTTTCGGCTATTTAAGTCCTGATACCTTTGAGAAACCTCTTGACTTATTGATTTATTTGTTATAGTCCATGTTTGTGTCGTATTTTAAGCCTATCATTGGGTTTTATGTCAATTTCACAAGTTTCGCTTGAATCACAAGTTATAACATTTGAATCAAGGTTGTAAGATTGTACGATTTGAATCATACATGTGTGACTCGAATCATAGAGCATCGTGAAAGGTAGGATATGATTTTGCATCATTTGAGTTGAATCATAAAAAGGTGGGATTCAAATCACATCCTCTTTGTGTTGAATCATGAGGTGTATATGACTCGAATCATGGCCTCTCTCTCATCTTTCTAACATTTGATTCAAGTTGATTATCTCTTTGATTTGAATCATAACTTTATGATTTGATAAAAACCTTTTGTATTAGTTAGTTGAGAGAATCAATTCCCAAGAGAGTGTGTTTATTCTCTTGAACCAATTTTCATATTTTTTTCCTTCCAATCAGAGAGTGTGTCGCCATATAGAGAAAAACTCAGAAAAAGTGTGAGGAATCACATCTCTAGAATCATTGTTCTTCTTGTGTTCTTGTTGAAGACAAAGAAACCCAAAGAAAGTGAAAAGAGTTTGATCAATCAAGTGTTAGGTTTTATCAATCTTATAACAATCACCATAGAACCTTGAAACCCATTTTCTCCAAAAATATTGAGAGAACTTAGAAAGTGTTCTTCATTCACCAACACCTAGTTCATTGTTGATACCTTGTGATTAACCTCCTAGAATGTGGATCTTGTGAGTTTTAGTCGTGTGTGTGTGAGATTCTTCAGATACTATTCATAATATTCAACCTTTGTCAAAAACTATTGTTATGGAAATTTAATTCTAAAGATTGAGAATGAAACGTAGATAAAATGTACATTAGGGAATCTAATGTTTTTCTTTTAAGTTATGCTTTTGTGTATCAGGTGGAAGAATTGATTCTTGGATATGAATTTTGTTTATGTGTTGTTCATAAAAAGACAAAAGTGTCTATATACTCCATTGAAGACTTTGATGAGACCATGTGAAGGTTATTGTAGAACAAAGTTGGGAGTTATCCAATTAATCGAGGCCAATGACAACCGCTCAAGCAAGTATTCATTAGATTCGAGAGAAGAATGTTGAATAAAGGAGGATTGAAGAAGGTTATTATGGATATAAAGATTATTGTATAAAGATCATTGAGGATCTTGTATCTAGCAGTTGAGTATCTGCATCAACAAAAGGAAATGTCATTGGATTCGCGTGTAGGATAATGTAATGTGGCTATTAGCATCAGGATTGATGATAGTTCATTATATCAAAATACTTATATATTAACTCTTGAAAAATAGTGAAAGACTTGATTATTATTACCAATGGGTTCAAACCATTGATGAAGAGTGGAGTATGCATAATGAGGCCAGTTGTTAAAACACTATATATTTATGTGTACTTTCTTCATTCCTTATCTCTCTCTCTTTTTTTTTGTTTAGCATGTAAAAGTTAAATCATAGCATAATTTGTATGTCATTTAGGTTATATCATACCTGTAATGATTTATTATATAATCATAGGCCTGAGTTGCATCAAACATATTGAATCATGCTTAAGTTGATGGTGTTAAGCAACATGTCTAAGTTGAAATATTGAATTGCTTGGATTAAGCAACTTGAATTGTCCTAGTTGATTCATGTCATTGTTTGATCATTATCTTAGTGATAAAATTGAAATATATTGGTTAGAATCCATATTGATGAGATTCTATGCTTTCATTTTATATTGTTTTAGCTTCCGCCCACCAAACTATGATTTTTGTATTGAAAGTTTCAAATTGTTTAAAAGGGGATAAGTCTATTCAACCCCCTTCTAAGAAGTTTTCGTACTTATATTCCCAGCCAACATATTGAAGTCTAGAAGGGATTATACACCAAAAACTCATTCTCTTTGTTTAAGGTCTCCACTATTGCTTGACCTCTAGTGAGATTCCCTTGGGAGCCAATGAGCTTCAACCTCAGCTCACTTTTAATCTAGGTGTGCTCCTCTCAATCAGTGTGCTCCATTAATAGGATCCTCAGTAAGTGGTTCACCTTTAGGTCAGACAACTTGAGATGTTCCTTATTATAGATGACCTTATAATCTCTTGGTAAATCTTCATGAAAGGGAAGGTGAGCGCCAATAAACTTTATGGCATCGAATGTGCGATTATTCCACATGGAGGACTGTGAATGTTGATTGTTCCTTATAAAAAAAAAGCGCTTGATATCCTCGTCTTCTTTAGGTATTTGTATCACCTTTGAAGTAAGGGAGGAGCCCACATCATGCTTCTGAATTTTAGGGGAACACGACTCAGAGAGTGGGTCACCCTTAGCTTACCTATTAACCTCATTTGTGTTCAAACCGTCTAGGTAACTCTGAGGATTATTTGTTCCCAAATGCTCATCCTTTTTTCTTGGTCAAACGTTCCTTCCTTCCGACCAAAGGGATTTTTGACATTTTATCTAGAAATAAGGATAAAAGTAAATATGAGTAACCTAACCAACAAAAAAAATCCCAGATAAGGGTCGATACGACATTAAACTTACTCAGGTATTTGTTCATGTTATAATCATCCCCCTTGTCTAAGATGATCATGGTGTGTATGGGTGAGAATAGGTCAGGCCAGACCTTTGAAGGTTTGAGTCTGACCTACGATAAATTTTTAAGGCATGAGTCTAACTTGTTGTCTATTATAGGAATTTTTTATGGCTCAACCTGACCTTTTTATTGAAAATCTTAATGAGAAACAAGATTTTAAATAGGCTTTCAGGCCAAGCCAGACTTTTAAAAAGGCTAGGCCATGCCAAAAAAATGAGCCTATAGTAGGCCATAGGCCATAGGCCAGGCTCAGGCATTGTAAGTTTATCATAGGCCAGGCTCAGGCCTTATAGAGCCTAGCCTAGCCCATTTCCACCCCTACTTGGAACCATATAAGGAGAAGAACATACATATGGTAGGATGTACTCTCAATCATTGACATATGGTCTCAAACGTATGAATCAAGCTCCAACTGTTGTGAGAGATATGAGAGGGGGAAACACCCATCACCTTTAGAACATTTGCCTCAAACGAAGAAAAGGGAACCAAAACCCTTATGTCACAAACAACAGGGATGTGAAGGTAGAAGTAGAGGCTGGGGGAATCGCCCAAAGCAACCATATTCTGTGTGTGTGTGTGTGTGTCGTAGAACACACCTATAGGATGATTTCTTCCTCATCATCTAAAGAAGAAAGCTTGACATGCTGTCAAAAAGAGGTTACCCTTTCCTTACTGATGTAATTGGACTCGAAATCATCGACATCCTTGCACTCAGGATCATAGGTAACCATTAGCTCTCTGTTTCCTAAGAAAATATAAGGGAAAATAAGTCATTATCGCTATCACCGTTAACATCGCTATTAGAACTAGTAGAACTCTCGCAACTACCAAACATGTCTAGATCTATTAATTTATAGTCAACTGTCCCATCAAGAAGTTTGGTGTTTCTATAGTAGTGATTCCACATGACTATACACTTTTTACATTTCAAAGGCTCTATCGATCTCGTCTAAATATCAAACTATCACCACAAACAGGAACGCCGGGAAAAGGGTATCGAACTCGTACCTGTAAATGGGACTTGAGCTTGAGAAGGTAGAAGGACTCATTAAGGATTCAAAGAAAATTTTCAAGGACTTCAAAGACTAAAATATGCGAAAAAGTATAAGGGTTAGGGTTTAACCCCTTTTATAGAGGTTTAAACACTAGGGATGGTCAATGGCCTATTCATAGGTTTCCCATGATACACGAAAGGCTCTACACGCTTCTAACACATGTGGGAGATTAAGGCCAATTTGGTGTCCCCAAGACTAAATGATCATTGATTATATTTATTTTTGCACGTACATTTCACCTTGAATGATGTTTGAGGATTTTGCTCAGGTGACGTTTGGGGATTTCCTCAACTAACATATGAGGATTCACCTTATTGACACTTGGAGGTATACCATGGCCATGCTTGAGGGTCTTGTCCCACACTTTAAGGATTCACCCATGCTTGGGGGATTCTCCCTAGGAATACCTGAAGGACTCATCCAAATAAGAAAAAGAGAAATAAATAAATGACTATGACCTTTCTAAGCCCTTGCACTTAAGAGACCATGTATTAGTATATTTGTAAAGGACCCACAAGAAGCGGCGAGAAGATTCACTAAGGGGAGGCGACGAAACATGTCACTTACACTAGCTTCTTAACCGCCCATTATTGACGTAAGCATATGTCCATTCGATTACGATGCTCATTTCCAAAATTACTTACATTTATGTGGAAAACATGGAGGTGACATGTCCCTGTTCATAATGGTATAAGAGAGAGAGAGAGAGAGAGAGAGAGAGAGAGAGAGAAGAGAGAGAGGAGAGAGAGAGAGAGAGAGAGAGAGGAGAGACTACAAAAAACACTTTAACATTGACTACAAAACACATTTAACATTGGATGCGAAATGCATTTGACCTCAGCTAAGAAAGAGAGTTAACAAAGGGAGACATGAAAAGCTACCACTTTATACCTCACTTATTGAATAACCAAAGGGGAAAATGGCATTGGTCATGGGTTCGACCCCCAACAACTGTATTTTTTGCTTTTTCAAAACTGCTCTACTTTTTACCTCGGGTTTTAACAATAATCGAGGGGTAAAGTCCTGTTTACAAAAAAAATTGACTATTTTTTTCGTTTTAATCTGTAAAACATCAAATTTTGTCGATAAATTCTAAATCTTCCTCACACCATCAACAAAACAACAACAATAACAACAACAAAAACAAATTTAATAGAATCCTTAAACATTAAATCTCAACAACAAAAATAACAACAACAACAAAAATTCATGGATTCTTTAAACATTAAATCTCAACAACAAAAACAACAACAAATAAACAAAATCAATAAAAATTATTAAATACTAAATTTCAACAATAATAACAACAACAACAACTACAACAATAACAACAATATTAACTATTTTACTTGATACAACTACAACTAACATTAATAAGTTACTTTCATCTTTCCTTACTAGAGAAAAAATTAAATATTAAGAAGTAAACCTTGAAATATTTTCATGTTCTTGCTTTCATTGTCATTATTTTCACCATGTTAAGTTTAAATTTCAGCACTTTGCAGCCAAGATAAATAGTTATGACATTCATGTTTTGATTGGTTAGTGAGAGTTTCACGCGGATCATTAATGTTTCATGTGGATTAATGAGTTGACAATATCTTGACCTTTGTTACTTTATAAATGGATATCAAAGATTCGTTACTTAATTCTTCATCAAATGGGTCATAAATAAAAAATAAAAAATACGCTTACTTTACCCCTTCGATTTTTAGAAAAATCGAGGTAATAGTTAATAAAAAAATTTTAAAAATTAAAAGGTGATAAAATGTAGTTGCTGAGATTCGAAGACGCGTCCCTCTAGATACTTCACTCCTCGATTTTAAGAAAAATCGAGGTAATAGGTCATTAATTTTTTTAAAAAAAATTATGTGATAAAATAGAGTTATTGGGATTCGAAGACGTGTCATCTAAATACTTTACCCTTCGGTTTTCAGTAAAACTGAGGTAATAAGTCATAAAAAAAGTAAAAGATGTTAAAATGTAGTTACTGGGATTCGAAGGCGTGTCCTCTAAATACCTCACCCCTTAGTTTTTCAGTAAAACCGAGGAAATATATGGAATTTTTTAAATAAAAAAATGTGACACGTCTATGGTTTACACTTTAGTTTTTTTAAGTGAGGTGAAAGTCCCGTCATAAAAAACA